>PNEQ01082502.1:0-71341 GCA_003012365.1 Medauroidea extradentata | reverse complement strand
GTTAGGTTGGGTTAGGTTAGGTTACGATAATTTAGGTTAGGTTAGGTTACGATACCATACGATACGATACGAAACGAAACGATACGATAGGTTAGGTTATGTAAGGTTAGGTTAGGTTAGGTTACGATACCATACGATACGATACGATAGGTTAGGAAAGGTTAGGTTAGGTTAGGTTAGGTTAGGTTTGGTTAGGTTAGGTAAGGTTAGGTTAGGTTAATTTAGGTTAGGTTAGGTTAGGTTACGATACGATACGAAACGATATGATACGATACGATAGGTTAGGTTAGGTTATGTTAATTTAGGTTAGCTTAGGTTAGGTTAGGGTCGGTTAATTTAGGTTAATTAGGTTAGGTTAGGTTAGATTAGGTTAGGTTACGATACGATACGATAGGTTAGGTTAGTATAGGTTAATTTAGGTTAGATTAGGTCAGGTTAGGTTAGAATAGGTTAAATTAGGTTAGGTTAATTTAGGTTAACTTAGGTTAGGTTAGGTTATGTTAGGTTAGGTTAGGTTAGGTTTGGTTAGGGTAATTAAGGTTAGGTTAGGTTAGGATAGGTTAAGTTAATTTAGGTTAATTTAGGTTAGGTTAGGTAAGGTTAGGTTACATTAGGTTAGGTTAGGTTAGTTTAGGTTACGACACGATACGAAACGAAAAAAATAAAATACGATACGATAGGTTACGATATGATACGGTACGATACGATAGGTTAGGTTAGGTTAGGTTAGGGTAGGTTAGGTTTTGTTAGGTTAGGTTAGGTAAATTTAGTTTAGGTCACGATACTATACGAAATAAAACGAAACGATACTATACGAAACGATAAAATACGATACGATAAGTTAGGTAAGGATAGGTTAGGTTAGGTTAGGTTAGGATAGTTTAGGTTAGGTTACGTTAATTTAGGTTTGGTTAAGTTAGGTTAGGTTAGGTTAATTTAGGTTAGTTTAGGTTAGGTTAATTTAGGTTAATTTAGGTAATGTCAGGATAGGTTAGGTTAGGTTGGGTTATGAAACGATACGAAACGATACGAAACGATACAATACGATACGATACGATACGAGAGGTTAGGTTAGGTTAGGTTAGGTTACGATACGAAACGATTCGAATCGAAACGAAACGATACTATATGATACGATACTATACGATACGATATATTACGATACGATAGGTTAGATTAGGTTAGGTTAGGTAAGGATAGGTTAGGTTAGGTTACTATACGATAAGAAACGATACGATACGATACGAAACGGTACGATACGATACGATAAGATATGTAATTTAGGTTAGGTTAGGTTAGGTAAGGTAAGGTTAGGTCAGGTTAGGTTAGGTTAGTTTTGGTTATGATACGATACGAAACGAAACAATACGCTACGATAGGATACGATACGATAAGTAAGGTTATGTTAAGTTAGGTTAGGTTAGGTTAGGTTAATTTAGGTTAGGTTACGATACCATAAGATACGATACAATACGAAACGAAACGATACGATACGATAGGTTAGGTTAAGTTAGGATACGATACCATACGATACGATTCGATACGATACGATAGGTTAGGTAAGGTTAGGTTAGGTTAGGTTAGGTTAGGTTAATTTAGGTTAGGTTACGATACCATACGATACAATACGAAACGAAACGATACGATACGATAGGTTAGGTTATGTTATGTTAGTTTATGTTAGGTTAGGCTAGGTTAATTTAGGTTAGGTTAGGTTAATTTAGGTTAATTTAGGTTAGGTTAGGTTAGGATAGGTTAGGTTAGGTTAGGCTAGGTTATGTTAGGTTAGGTTACTATACGATACAAAACGATACGATACGGTACGATACGATACGATAAGATACGAAACGATACGATACGATACGATAGGTTAGGTTAGGTCAGGTTAGGTTAGGTTTGCTTAATTTAGATTTATTTAGGTTAATTTAGTTTAGGTTAGGTTAGGTTAATTTAGGTTAATTTAGGTTAGGTTAGGATAGGTAAGGATAGGTTAGGTTAGGTTAATTTAGGTTAATTTAGGTTAGGTTAGGTAAGTTAGGTTAGGATAGGTTTGGTTTGGTTAGGTTAGGTTACGATACGATTCAGAACGATACGATACGAAAAAGATACGATACGATACGAGAGGTTAGGTTATGTTAGGTTAATTTAGGTTAGCTTACGTTAGGATAAGTTAGGTTAGAATAGATTAGGTTAGGTTATGTTAATTTAGGTTAACTTAGGGGTGGTTAGGTTAGGTTAGGTTACGATACGATTCGATACGATAAGAAGCGATACGAAATGATAAAATACGATACGATACGATACGATAGTTTATGTTAGGTTAGGTTAATTGAGGTTAATTTAGGTTAGGTTAGGTTACGATACTATACAGCCGTGTTCGAATCCGCTAGAAGACTGCCATTTAGGTACCTAAATCGACCACGTGACCAATTTTAGGGCCTAAAAATTTGGGGATTTAGGGTTGAAATTTACTGAGGTAGAGTAGCACACTAAATCCCCAAATAGGTCCGTAAAGTCGTCTGCTGTTGTTGTTTCAAGTGTTATTGTCCCGTATTTCAACCGAAACTAATAATAGCCATCTACGACAAGCATTATATAACTATAGAACAAAACATCGCAATTGTATTTTTGTGTATAAAAAATTATAATACATGTTTATATTAAATAATAATTTTCCTACCTTGTAATATACCTAGTAAAAAATTGCTAGTATAGTTTTTTTAAATTATATTTTTATTAAAAGAATAGAATATGTGAAAGAAGTCGTTATTTTATAATGTCTGTGTGCGGTAAAGGTATAATTTATATACAACAGAATTTTTTTACAAAAACTAATCTGTTGGAGATAGTCACCAAAATTTGCTATATCGTAGCAAATTAGTTAGTTTGTGGTAAATAAATGTGAACAAATAGCTAGATTCACCTATTAAACCAAACATTCGTCCCTCGGACGTATCAGTTTGTAAACGTAACGAGTTAAAATTTTACTCTACCCGGGCAAAGAAGTGACTTTTCGTAAACCTGGATACGTGAGAGGTAACAAAACAACATCGAAACTACATCAAACCTCTAGTTTCCGATTCTGCCACATGCAGCGCTAATCTTTGACGTTCGAAACCATACACCCTAAATTCCTAAACCCTAAATCCCCAAATAAGCCATTTCGAACACGCCTTATACGATACTATACGAAACGAAAAGATACGATACGTTTCGATACGATAAGATAGGTTAATTTAGGTTAGGTAAAGTTAGGTTAGGTAAGGTTAGGTTAGGCTAGGTTAGGTTAGGATAGGTTAGGTTAGGTTAGGTTAGGTTAGGTTAGGTTACGATACGAAACGATTCGAATCGAAACGAAAAGATACTATATGATACGATACTATACGATACGATATATTACGATATGATAGGTTAGATTAGGTTAGGTTAGGTTAGGTAAGGATAGGTTAGGTTACGATACGATAAGAAACGATACGATACGATACGATACGAAACGGTACAATACGATACGATAAGATATGTAATTGAGGCTAGGTTAGGTTAGGTAAGGTAAGGTTAGGTCAGGTTAGGTTAGGTTAGTTTGGGTTATGATACGATACGAAACGAAACAATACGATACGATAAGTAAGGCAAGGTTAAGTTAGGTTAGGTTAGGTTAATTTAGGTTAGGTTAGGTTACGATACCATAAGATACGATACAATACGAAACGAAACGATACGATACGATAGGTTAGGTTAAGTTAGGTTACGATACCATACGATACGATTCGATACGATACGTTAGGTTAGGTGAGGTTAGGTTAGGTTAGGTTAGGTTAATTTAGGTTAGGTTACGATACCATACGATACAATACAAAACGAAACGATACGATACGATAGGTTAGGTTAGGTTAGGTTAGGTTACAATACTATACGATACGATACAATAGGTTAGGTTAGGTAAGGTTAGGTAATGTTAGGTTAGGTAAGGTTAGGTTAGGTAAGGTTAGGTTAGGTTAATTTAGGTTAGGTTAGGTTAGTTTAGGTTAATTTAGGTTAGGTTAGGTTAGGATAGGTTAGGTTAGGTAAGGTTAGGTAACGATACGATAGGAAACGATATGATACGATACGATATGATACGATACGATAGGTTAGGTTAGGTTAGGTTAATTTAGGTTAGCTTAGGTTAGGTTAGGTTAGGTTAGGTTAGGTTAATTTAGTTTAATTTAGGTTAGGTTAAGTTAGATTAGGTTAGGTTAGGTTACGATACGATACAATACGATACGATATGATACGATACGATACGAAACGATACGATACGATACGATAGGGTAGGTTTGGATCGGTTAGGTTAGGTTAGTTAGGTTAATTTAGGTTAATTTAGGTTAGGTTAGTTTAGTTTAGGTTACGATATGATACGATACGATAGGTTAGGTTAGGTTATGTTATGTTAGTTTATGTTAGGTTAGGCTAGGTTAATTTAGTTTAGGTTAGGTTAATTTAGGTTAATTTAGGTTAGGTTAGGTTAGAATAGGTTAGGTTAGGTTAGGCTAGGTTATGTTAGGTTAGGTTACTATACGATACAAAACGATACGATAGGATACGGTACGATACGATACGATAAGATACGAAACGATACGATACGATACGATAGGTTAGGTTAGGTCAGGTTAGGTTAGGTTAGGTTTGCTTAATTTAGATTTATTAAGGTTAATTTAGTTTAGGTTAGGTTAGGTTAATTTAGGTTAATTTAGGTTAGTTTCGGTTAGGATAGGTAAGGATAGGTTAGGTTATGTTAATTTAGGTTAATTTAGGTTAGGATAGGTTAGGATAGGTTTGGTTTGGTTAGGTTAGGTTACGATACGATTCGAAACGAATCGATACGAAAAGATACGATACGATACGATAGGTTAGGTTATGATAGGTTAATTTAGGTTAGCTTAGGTTAGATTAAGTTAGGTTAGAATAGATTAGGTTAGGTTATGTTAATTTAGGTTAACTTAGGGGTGGTTAAGTTAGGTTAGGTTACGATACGATTCGATACGATACGATAAGAAGCGATACGAAATGATAAAATATGATACGATACGATAGTTTATGTTAGGTTAGGTTAATTGAGGTTAATTTAGTTTAGGTTAGTTTACGATACTATACGATACGATACGAAACGAAACGATACGATACGTTTCGATACGATACGATATGATAGGTTAATTTAGGTTAGGTAAAGTTAGGTTAGGTAAGGTTAGGTTAGGCTAGGTTAGGTTAGGATAGGTTAGGTTAGGTTAGGTTAGGTTAAGTTAGGTTAGGTTACGATACGATACGAAACGATTCGATACGATACGATATGATAGGTTAGGTTAGGTTAGGTTAATTTAGGTTATCTTAGGTAAGGTTAGGTTAGCTTAGAATAGGTTAGGTTAGGTTAATTTAGGTTAATTTAGGTTAGGTTAGGTTAGGTAAATTTAGTTTTAGTTAGGTTAGGTTAGGTTTGGTTAGGGTAACTAAGGTTAGGTTAGGATAGGTTAGGTAAGGATAATTTAGGTTAATTTAGGTTAGGTTAGGTTACATTAAGTTAGGTTAGGTTAGTTTAGGTAACGATACGATACAAAACGAAACGATAAAATACGATAAGATACGATACGATATGATACGATACGATACGATACGATAGGTTAGGTTAGGTTAGTTTATGTAAGGTTATGTTAGGTTAGTTTAGTTTAGGTTAGGTTAGGTCACGATACGATACGATACAAAACGAAACGATACGATACGAAACGAAACGATACGATACGATACGAAACGATTAGATACAATAGCTTAGGTAAGGATAGGTTAGGTTAGGTTAGGTTAGGTTACGTTTATTTAGGTTTGATTATGTTAGGTTAAGTTAGGTTATGTTAGGTTAGGTTAGGTTAACTTAGGTTAATTTATGTTAGGCCATGTTAGGATAGGTTAGGTTGGGTTACGATACGATACGTAACGATCCGAAACGATACAATACGATACGATACGATAGGTTAGGTTAGTTTAAGTTAGGTAAGATTAGGTTAAGTTAGGTTAATTTAGGTTAATTTAGGTTAGGTTAGGTTATGGTACGATACGATTCGAAACGAATCGAAACGATCCGATATGATATGATACGATACTATACGATACGTAATATTACGATACGATAGGTTATGTTAGGTTAGGTTAGGATAGGTTAGGTTACGATACGATACGATACGATACGATACGAAACGGTACGATACGATAAGATACGATACGATAAGATACGATACGATACGACACGTTATCATACGGAACGATACGATACGATAGGTTAGGTAAGGTTAGGTTATGTTTGGTTATGTTAGGTTGGGTTAGGTTAGGTTAGGTTAGGTTAGGTTAAGTTAGGTTAATTTTGGGTTAATTAGGATAAGTTAGGTTATGATAGGTTAGGTTAGATTAGGTTACGATACGAAACTATAAGTTACGATACGAAACGTTACGATAAGATAAGATACGATACGATACGATAGGTTAGGTTAGGTTAGGTTAGATTAGGTTAGGTTAGGTTAGGTAAGGTTAAGTTAGGTTAGGTAAGGTTAGGTTATGTTAATTTAGGTTAGGTTTGGTTAGGTTAGGTTAGGTTGCGATACGATACGATACGATACGAAACGTTACGATAAGATACGAAACGAAACGAAACGATACGATACCTAACGATACGATACGATACGATAGGTTAGGTTCTGTTATGTTAGGTTAATTTATGTTACGTTAATTTAGGTTAATTTAGGTTAGGTTAGGTAAGGTTAGGTTAGGTTACGATACGATACGATTCGAAACGAAACAAAACGATACGATACGATATGATACGATACGATACGATACATTACGATACGATACGTTAGGTTAGGTTAGGTTAGGTTAGGTTAGGATAGGTTAGGTTAGGTTAGGTTACGATACGATACGAAACGACACGTTACGATACGATACGAAACGGTACGATACGATACGATAAGATACGATACGATACAATACCTAACGATACGATACGATACGATAGGTTAGGTTAGGATAGGTTAGGTTAGGTTATGTTACGTTAATTTAGGTTAATTTAGGTTACGTTAGGTTAGGTTAGGTTAGGTTAGGTTAGGGTAGGTTAGGTTAGATTAGGTTACGATACGATACGAAACGATACGATACGATAGGATTCGATACGATACGATATGTTACGTTAGGTTAATTTAGGTTAATTTAGGTTAATTTATGTTAATTTAGGTAAGGTTATGTTAGGTAAATTTAGGTTAGGTTAATTTAGGTTAATTTAGGTTAGGTTAGTTTAAGTTAGCTTAGGTTAGGATAGGTTAGGTTAGGTTAGGTTACGATACGATACGATACAATACGAAACGATACGAAACGATACGTTACGGTACGATACGATAAAAAACGAAACGATACGATACGATACGGGACGATACGATACGATACGATACGAAACGATACGATACAAAACAATACGATACGATACGAATGGTTATGTAAGGTTAGGTTAATTTAGATTAATTTAGGTTAATTTAGGTTTGGTTAGGTTAATTTAGGTTAATTTAGGTTAGGTTAGGTTATATTATGTTAGGTTAGGTGAGGTTACGATACGATACGATACGACACGATACGATACGATACGAAACAATACGATACGATAATATACGATACGATACGATAGGTTAGGTTAGGTTAGATTAGGTTATCTTGGGTTAGGTTAGGTTAGGATAATTTAGGTTAGGTTAGGTTAGGTTACGATACGATACGATACGATACGAAACGAAACGATACAATAGGTTAGGTCATGTAAGGTTAGGTTAGGTTAGGTTACGATACCATACGATACGATACGATAGCTTAGGTAAGGTTAGGTTAGGTTAGGTTAGGTTAGGTTAGGTTTGGTTAGGTTAGGTAAGGTTAGGTTGCGATACGATACGATACGATACGAAACGTTACGATAAGATACGATACGAAACGAAACGATACGATACGATACCTAACGATACGGTACGATAGGTTAGGTTAGGTTCTGTTAGGTTAGGTTAGGTTATGTTACGTTAATTTAAGTTAATTTAGGTTAGGTTAGGTAAGGTTAGGTTAGGTTACGATACGATACGATTCGAAACGAAACAAAACGATACGATACGATATAATACGATACGATACGATACGATAAATTACGATACGATACGATAGGTTAGGTTATGTTAGGTTAGGTTAGGTTAGGTTAAGATAGGTTAGGATAGGATATGTTATGATACGATACGAAACGACACGATACGATACGATACGAAACGGTACGATACGATACGATTAGATACGATACGATACAGTACCTAACGATACGATACGATACGATAGGTTAGGTTAGGATAGGTTAGGTTATGTTATGTTAATTTAGGTTAATTTAGGTTACGTTAGGTTAGGATAGGTTAGGTTAGGGTAGGTTAGGTTAGATTTGGTTACGATACGATACGAAACGATACGATAAGATACGATACGATTCGATACGATACGATACGTTAGATTGGGTTAATTTAGGTTAATTTAGGTTAATTTATGTTAATTTATGTTAGGTTAGGTTAGGTAAGGTTATGTTAGGTTAATTTAGGTTAGGTTAATTTAGGTTAATTTAGGTTAGGTTAGGTTAAGTTAATTTATGTTAGGATAGGTTAGGTTAGGTTAGGTTACGATACGATGCGATACAATACGAAACGATACGATACGAAACGATACGATACGGTACGATACGATACGAAACGATACGATACGATACGGCACGATACGATACGATACGACTCGATACGATACAAAACGATACGATACGATACAAAACGATACGATACGATAGGTTATGTAAGGTTAGGTTAATTTAGATTAATTTAGGTTAATTTAGGTTAGGTTAATTTAGATTAATTTAGGTTAGGTTAGGTTATATTATGTTAGGTTAGGTGAGGTTACGATACGATACGACACGATACGATACGAAACAATACGATACGATAAGATACGATGCGATACGATAGGTTAGGTTAGGTTAGATTAGGTTAGGTTAGGTTAGGATAATTTAGGTTAGGTTACGATACCATACGATACGATACGAAACGAATGATACGATAGATTAGGTTTTGTAAGGTTAGGTTAGGTTAGGTTACGATACCATACGATACGATACGATACGGTACGATAGGTTAGGTAAGGTTAGGTTAGGTTAGGTTAGGTTATGTTAGGTTAGGTTACGTTATGTTAGGTTAGGTTAGGTTAGGTTAGTTTAGTTTAGGCCACGATACTATACAATATAAAACGAAACGATACTATACGAAACGATAAAATACGATACGATAGGTTAGGTAAGGATAGGTTATGTTAGGTTATGTTAGGATAGTTTAGGTTAGGTTACGTTAATTTAGGTTTGGTTAAGTTAGGTTAGGTTAAGTTAGGTTAGGTTAGGTTAGGTTAATTTAGGTTAATTTAGGTAAGGTCAGGTTATGTTAGGTTAGGTTGGGTTATGAAACGATACGAAACGATACGAAACGATACAATACGATACGATACGATACGATAGGTTAGGTTAGGTTAGGTAACGATACGATACGATTCGATTCGAAACGAAACGATACGATATGATACGATACTATACGATACGATATATTACGATACGATAGGTTAGATTAGGTTAGGTAAGGTTAGGTAAGGATATGTTAGGTTAGGTTACGATACCATAAGATACGATACGATACGAAACGAAACAATACGATACGATAGGTTAAGTTAAGTTAGGTTACGTTACCATACGATACGATTCGATACGATACGATAGGTTAGGTAAGGTTAGGTTAGGTTAGGTTAATTTACGTTAGGTTACGATACCATAGGATACAATATGAAACGAAACGATACGATACGATAGGTTAGTTTATGTTAGGTTAGGTTACGATACTATACGATACGATACAATATGTTAGGTTAGGTTAGGTTAGGTTAGGTAAGGTTAGGTTAGGTAAGGTTAGGTTAAGTAAGGTTAGGTTAGGTAAGGTTAGGTTAGGTTAATTTAGGTTAGGTTAGGTTAGTTTAGGTTAATTTAGGTTAGGTTAGGTTAGGATAGGTTAGGTTAGTTAAGGTTAGTTTACGATACGATAGGAAACGAAATGATACGATACGATATGATACGATACGATAGGTTAGGTTAGGTTAGGTTAATTTAGGTTAGCTTAAGTTAGGTTAGGTTAGGTTAGGTTAATTTAGTTTAATTTAGGTTAGGTTAGGTTAGATTAGGTTAGGTTAGGTTACGATACGATACGATACAATACGATACGATATGATACGATACGATACGAAACGATACGATACGATAGGGTAGGTTTGGATCGGTTAGGTTAGAATAGGTTAGGTTAATTTAGTTTAATTTAGGTTAGGTTAGTTTAGTTTAGTTTAGGTTACGATACGATACGATACGGAACGAATCGATACGATACGATAGGTTAGGTTAGGTTATGCATGTTAGTTTATGTTAGGTTAAGTTAGGTTAATTTAGGTTAGGTTAGGTTAATTTAGGTTAATTTAGGTTAGGTTAGGTTAGGATAGGTTAGGTTAGGTTAGGCTAGGTTATGTTAGGTTAGGTTACTATACGATACGAAACGATACGATACGGTACGATACGATACGATAAGATACGAAACGATACGATACGATAGGTTAGGTTAGGTTTGCTTAATTTAGATTTATTTAGGTTAATTTAGTTTAGGTTAGGTTAATTTAGGTTAATTTAGGTTAAGTTAGGTTAGGATAGGTAAGGATAGGTTAGGTTAAGTTAGGTTAATTTAGGTTAATTTAGGTTAGGTTAGGTTAGGATAGGTTTGGTTAGGTTAGGTTACGATACGATTCGAAACGATACAATACGAAACGATACGATAAAATACGATAGGTTATGTTATGTTAGGTTAATTTAGGTTAGCTTAGGTTAGGTTAAGTTAGGTTAGAATAGATTAGGTTAGGTTTTGTTAATTTAGGGTAACTTAGGGGTGGTTAGGTTAGGTTAGGTTACGATACGATCCGATACGATACTATAAGAAGCGATACGAAATGATAATATACGATACGATACGATAGTTTATGTTAGGTTAGGTTAATTGAGGTTAATTTAGGGTAGGTTAGGTTACGATACTATACGATACGATACGAAACGATACGATACGATACGTTTCTATACGATACGATAGGTTAATTTAGGTTAGGTAAAGTTAGGTTAGGTATGCTTAGGTTAGGCTAGGTTAGGTTAGGTTAACTTAGGTTAATTTATGTTAGGCCATGTTAGGATAGGTAAGGTTGGGTTACGATACGATACGTAACGATCCGAAACGATACAATACGATCCGATACGATAGGTTAGGTTAGGTTAAGTTAGGTAAGATTAGGTTAAGTTAGGTTAATTTAGGTTAATTTAGGTTAGGTTAGGTTACGGTATGAAACGATTCGAAACGAAACGAAACGATCCGATACGATATGATACGATACTATACGATACGTGATATTACGATACGATAGGTTATGTTAGGTTAGGTTAGGATAGGTTAGGTTACGATACGATACGAAACGATACGATACGATACGAAACGGTACGATACGATAAGATACGATACGATAAGATACGATACGATACGACACGTTATCATACGGAACGATACGATACGATAGGTTAGGTTAGGTTAGGTTATGTTTGGTTATGTTAGGTTGGGTTAGGTTAGGTTAGGTTAGGTTAAGTTAGGTTAATTTTGGGTTAATTAGGATAAGTTAGGTTATGATAGGTTAGGTTAGATTAGGTTACGATACGAAACTATAAGTTACGATACGAAACGATACGATACGATAAGATAAGATACGATACGATACGATAGGTTAGGTTAGGTTAGGTTAGATTAGGTTAGGTTAGGTTAGGTAAGGTTAGGTTAGGTTAGGTAAGGTTAGGTTAAGTTAATTTAGGTTAGGTTTGGTTAGGTTAGGTTAGGTTAGGTTGCGATACGATACGATACGAAACGTTACGATAACATACGAAACGAAACGAAACTATACGATACCTAACGATACGATATGATACGATAGGTTAGGTTCTGTTAGGTTAGGTTAGGTTATGTTACGTTAATTTAGGTTAATTTAGGTTAGGTTAGGTTAGGTAAGGTTAGGTTAGGTTACGATACGATACGATTCGAAACGAAACAAAACGATACGATACGATATGATACGATACGATACGATACGATACATTACGATACGATACGTTAGGTTAGGTTAGGTTAGGATAGGTTAGGTTAGGTTACGATACGATACGAAACGACACGATACGATACGATACGAAACGGTACGATACGATACGATAAGATACGATACAATACAATACCTAACGATACGATACGATACGTTAGGTTAGGTTAGGATAGGTTAGGTTAGGTTATGTTACGTTAATTTAGGTTAATTTAGGTTACGTTAGGTTAGGTTAGGATAGGTTAGGTTAGGGTAGGTTAGGTTAGATTAGGTTACGATACGATACGAAACGAAACGATACGATACGATTCGATACGATATGATACGTTAGGTTAGGTTAATTTAGGTTAATTTAGGTTAATTTATGTTAATTTAGGTAAGGTTATGTTAGGTAAATTTAGGTTAGGTTAATTTAGGTTAGGTTAGTTTAAGTTAGTTTAGGTTAGGATAGGTTAGGTTAGGTTAGGTTAGGTTACGATACGATACGATACAATACGAAACGAAACGATACGAAACGATACGATACGGTACGATACGATACGAAACGAAACGATACGATACGATACGATACGGAACGATACGATACGATACGATACGAAACGATACGATACGATACAAAACAATACGATACGATACGATAGGTTATGTAAGGTTAGGTTAATTTTGATTAAATTAGGTTAATTTAGGTTTGGTTAGGTTAATTTAGGTTAATTTAGGTTAGGTTTGGTTATATTATGTTACGTTAGGTGAAGTTACGATACGATACGACACGATACGATACGATACGAAACAATATGTTACGGTAAGATACGATACGATAGGTTAGGTTAGGTTAGATAAGGTTATGTTGGGTTAGGTTAGGTTAGGATAATTTAGGTTAGGTTAGGTTAGGTTACGATACCATACGATACGATACGAAACGAAACGATACGATAGGTTAGGTTACGATACCATACGATACGATAGGTTAGGTTAGGTCAGGTTAGGTTAGGTCAGGTTAGGTTAGGTTACTATACGGTACGAAACGATACGATACGGTACGATACGATACGATAAGATACGAAACGATACGATACGATAGGTTAGGTTAGGTCAGGTTAGGTTATGTTAGGTTTGCTTAATTTAGATTTATTTAGGTTAATTTACTTTAGGTTAGGTTAGGTTAATTTAGGTTAGGTTAGGTTAGGATAGGTAAGGATAGGTTAGGTTAAGTTAGGTTAATTTAGGTTAATTTAGGTTAGGTTAGGTTAGGATAGGTTTGGTTAGGTTAGGTTAGGTTAGGTTACGATACGATTCGAAACGATACAATACGATAGGTTAGGTTATGTTAGGTTAATTTAGGTTAGCTTAGGTTAGGTTAAGTTAGGTTTGAATAGATTAGGTATGGTTATGTTAATTTAGGTTAACTTAGGGGTGGTAGGTTAGGTTAGGTTACGATCCGATCCGATACATTACGATAAGAAGCGATACGAAATGATAATATACGATACGATACGACACGATAGTTTATGTTAGGTTAGGTTAATTGAGGTTAATTTAGGTTAGGTTAGGTTACGATACTATACGATACGATACGAAACGATACGATACGATACGATACGTTTCGATACGATAAGATACGATAGGTTAATTTAGGTTAGGTAAAGTTAGGTTAGGTAAGCTTAGGTTAGGCTAGGTTAGGTTAGGATAGGTTAGGTTAGGTTAGGTTAGGTTAAGTTAGGTTAGGTTACGATACGATACGAAACGATACGATACGATACAATATGATAGGTTAGGTTAGGTTAATTTAGGTTATCTTAGGTAAGGTTAGGTTAGCTTAGAATAGGTTAGGTTTGGTTAATTTAGGTTAATTTAGGTTAGGTTAGGTAAGTTTAGGTTTGGTTAGGTTAGGGTAGGTTTGGTTAGGGTAACTAAGGTTAGGTTAGGATAGTTTAGGTTAGGATAATTTAGGTTAATTTAGGTTAGGTTAGGTTACATTAAGTTAGGTTAGGTTAGGTTAGTTTAGGTTACGATACGATACGAAACGAAACGATAAAATACGATAAGTAACGATACGATATGATACGATACGATACGATAGGTTAGGTTAGGTTATGTTAGGTTATGTTAGGTTAGTTTAGTTTAGGTTAGGTTAGGTCACGATACGATACGATACAAAACGAAACGATACGATACGAAACGAAACGATACGATACGAAACGATACGATACGATACGATAAAAACGGTACAATACGTAACGATAAAAACGGTACGATACGATAAGATACGATACTATACAATACCTAACGATACGATACGATACGATAGGTTAGGTTAGGATAGGTTAGGTTAGGTTATGTTACGTTTATTTAGGTAAATTTAGGTTACGTTAGGTTAGTTTAGGATAGGTTAGGTTAGGGTAGGTTAGGTTAGATTAGGTTACGATACGATACGAAACCATACGATACGATACGATAGGATTCGATACGATACAATACGTTAGGTTAGGTTAATTTAGGTTAATTTAGGTTAATTTATGTTAGGTTAGGTTAGGTAAGGTTATATTAGGTTAATTTAGGTTAGGTTAATTTAGGTTAATTTAGGTTAGGTTAGGTTAAGTTAGTTTAGGTTAGGATAGGTTAGGTTAGGTTAGGTTACGATACGATACGATAAAATACGAAACGATACGATACGAAACGAAACGATACGATCTGATACGATACGGGACGATACGATACGATAAGATACGAAACGATACGATACGATACAAAACGATACGATAGGTTTTTTAAGGTTAGGTTAATTTAGATTAATTTAGGTTAATTTAGGTTAGGTTAGGTTAATTTAGGTTAATTTAGGTTAGGTTAGGTTATATTATGTTAGGTTAAGTGAGGTTACGATACGATACGACACGATACGATACGATACGAAACAATACGATAAGATACGATACGATACGATAGTTTAGGTTAGGTTAGATTAGGTTAGGTTGGGTTAGGTTAGGTTAGGATAATTTAGGTTAGGTTAGGTTACGATACCATACGATACGATACGAAACGAAACGATACGATAAGTTAGGTTATGTAAGGTTAGGTTAGGTTACGATACCATACGATACGATACGATAGGTTAGGAAAGGTTAGGTTAGGTTAGGTTAGGTTTGGTTAGGTTAGGTAAGATTAGGTTAGGTTAATTTAGGTTAGGTTAGGTTAGGTTACGATACGATACGAAACGATATGATACGATACGATACGATACGATAGGTTAGGTTAGGTTATGTTAATTTAGGTTAGCTTAGGTTAGGTTAGGTTAGGTTAATTTAGGTTAATTAGGTTAGGTTAGATTAGGTTAGGTTACGATACGATACTATACGATAGGTTAGGTTAGTATAGGTTAATTTAGGTTAGATTAGGTTAGGTTAGAATAGGTTAAGTTAGGTTAGGTTAATTTAGGTTAACTTAGGTTAGGTTAGGTTATGTTAGGTTAGGTTAGGTTAGGTTTGGTTAGGGTAATTAAGGTTAGGTTAGGTTAGGATAGGTTAGGTTAATTTAGGTTAATTTAGGTTAGGTTAGGTAAGGTTAGGTTACATTAGGTTAGGTTAGGTTAGTTTAGGTTACGACACGATACGAAACGAAACGATAAAATACGATACGATAGGTTACGATATGATACGGTACGATACGATACGATAGGTTAGGTTAGGTTATGTTAGGTTAGGTTAGGTTAGGTTATGTTAGGTTAGGTTAGGTTAGGTAAGTTTAGTTTAGGTCACGATACTATACGATATAAAACGAAACGATACTATACGAAACGATAAAATACGATACGATAGGTTAGGTAAGGATAGGTTAGGTTAGGTTAGGTTAGGATAGTTTAGGTTAGGTTACGTTAATTTAGGTTTGGTTAAGTTAGGTTAGGTTAGGTTAAGTTAGGTTAGTTTAGGTTAGGTTAATTTAGGTTTATTTAGGTAAGGTCAGGTTAGGTAATGTTAGGTTGGGTTATGAAACGATACGAAACGATACGAAACGATACAATACGATACGATACGATACGATACGAGTGGTTAGGTTAGGTTAGGTTAGGTTACGATACGAAACGATTCGAATCGAAACGAAACGATACTATTTGATACGATACTATACGATACGATAGGTTAGATTAGGTTAGGTTAGGTTAGGTAAGGATAGGTTAGGTTAGGTTACGATACGATAAGAAACGATATGATACGATACGATACGAAATGGTACGATATGATACGATACGATAAGATATGTAATTTAGGTTAGGTTAGGTAAGGTAAGGTTAGGTCAGGTTAGGTTAGGTTAGTTTGGGTTATTATACGATACGAAACGAAACAATACGATACGATAAGTAAGGTTATGTTAAGTTAGGTTAGGTTAGGTTAATTTAGGTTAGGTTAGGTAACGATTCCATAAGATACGATACAATACGAAACGAAACGATACGATAGGTTAGGTTAAGATAGGTTACGATACCATACCATACGATACGATTCGATACGATACGATAGGTTAGGTAAGGTTAGGTTAGGTTAGGTTAGGTTAATTTAGGTTAGGTTACGATACCATACGATACAATACGAAACGAAACGATACGATACATTAGGTTAGGTTAGGTTAGGTTACAATACTATACGATACGATACAATAGGTTAGGTTAGGTTAGGTTAGGTTAGGTAAGGTTAGGTTAGGTAAGGTTAGGTTAGGTTAATTTAGGTTAGGTTAGGTTAGTTTAGGTTAATTTATGTTAGGTTAGGTTAGGATAGGTTAGGTTAGGTAAGGTTAGGTAACGATACGATAGGAAACTATATGATAAGATACGATATGATACGATACGATAGGTTAGGTTAGGTTAATTTAGGTTAGCTTAGGTTAGGTTAGGTTAGGTTAATTTAGTTTAATTTAGGTTAGGTTAAGTTAGATTAGGTTAGGTTTGGTATCGATACGATACGATACAATACGATACGATATGATACGATACGATACGAAACGATACGATACGATACGATAGGGTAGGTTTGGATCGGTTAGGTTAGGTTACGTTAATTTAGGTTAATTTAGGTTAGGTTAGTTTAGTTTAGGTTACGATACGATACGATACGAAACGAATCGATACAATACGATAGGTTAGGTTAGGTTATGTTATGTTAGTTTATGTTAGGTTAGGCTAGGTTAGTTTAGGTTAGGTTAGGTTAGGTTAGGTTAGGTTAGGTTAGGTTAGGTTTGGTTTGGTTTGGTTAGGTTAGGTAAGGTTAGGTTAGGTTAATTTAGGTTAGGTTATGTTAGGTTAGGTTACGATACGATACGAAACGATATGATACGATACGATACGATACGATAGGTTAGGTAGGATATGTTAATTTAGGTTTATTTAGGTGAGGTTAGGTTAATTTAGGTTAGGTTAATTTAGGTTAATTTAGGTTAGGTTAGGTTAAGTTAAGTTAGGTTAGGATATGTTAGGTTAGGTTACGATACGATAGGAAACGATATGATAAAATACGATATGATACGATACGATAGGTTAGGTTAGGTTAGGTTAATTTAGGTTAGCTTAGGTTAGGTAAGGTTAGGTTAGGTTAGGTTAATTTAGTTTAATTTAGGTTAGGTTAGGTTAGATTAGGTTAGGTTAAGTTACGATACGATACGATACAATACGATACGATATGATACGATACGGTACGAAACGATACGATACGATACGATACGATAGGGTAGGTTTGGATCGGATAGGTTAGGTTAGGTTAGGTTAGGTTAATTTAGGTTAATTTAGGTTAGGTTAGGTTAGTTTAGTTAAGGTTACGATACGATACGATACGAATCGATACGATACGATAGGTTAGGTTATGGTATGTTATGTTAGTTTATGTTAGGTTAGGTTAGGTTAATTTAGGTTCGATTAGGTTAATTTAGGTTAATTTAGGTTAGGTTAGGTTAGGATAGGTTAGGTTAGGCTAGGTTATGTTAGGTTAGGTTACTATACGATACGAAACGATACGATACGATACGTTACGATACGATACGATAAGATACGACACGATACGATACGATAGGTTAGGTTAGGTCAGGTAAGGTTAGGTTAGGTTTGCTTAATTTAGATTTATTTAGGTTAATTTAGTTTAGGTTAGGTTAGGTTAATTTAGGTTAATTTAGGTTAGGTTAGGATAGGTAAGGATAGGTTAGGTTAGGTTAATTTAGGTTAATTTACGTTAGTTTAAGTTAGGATAGGTTTGGTTAGGTTAGGTTATGTAAGGTTAGGTTAGGTTACGATACGATTCGAATCGATACGATACGAAACGATACGATACGATAGGTTAGGTTATGTTAGGTTAATTTAGGTTAGCTTAGGTTAGGTTAAGTTAGGTTAGAATAGATTAGGTTAGGTTATGTTAATTTAGGTTAACTTAGGGGTGGTTAGGTTAGGTTAGGTTACGATACGATACGATACGATACGATAAGAAGCGATACGAAATGATAAAATACGATACGATACGATACGATACGATAGTCTATGTTAGGATAGGTTAATTGAGGTTAATTTAGGTTAGGTTAGGTTACGATACTATACGATACGATACAAAACGAAACGAAACGATACAAAACATTTCGATACGATACGATACGATAGGTTAATTTAGGTTAGGTTAAGTTAGGTTAGGTAAGGTTAGGTTAGGCTAGGTTACGTTATGATAGGTTAGGTTAGGTTAGGTTAAGTTAGGTTAGGTTAGGGTAACTAAGGTTAGGTTAGGATAGGTTAGGTTAGGATAGGTTAGGTTAGGATAATTTCGGTTAATTTAGGTTAGGTTAGGTTACATTAAGTTAGGTTAGGTTAGGTTAGTTAAGGTTACGATACGATACGAAACGAAACGATAAAATACGATAAGATACGATACGATATGATACGATACGATACGATAGGTTAGGATAGGTTATGTTAGGTTAGGTTAGTTAGTTTAGGTTAGGTTAGGTCACGATACGATACGATACAAAACGAAACGATACGATACGAAACAATACGATACGATACGAAACGATACGATAGCTTAGGTAAGGATAGGTTAGGTTAGGTTAGGTTACTTTTATTTAGGTTTGGTTAAGTTAGGTTAAGTTAGGTTATGTTATGTTAGGTTAGGTTAACTTAGGTTAATTTAGGTTAGGCCAGGTTAGGATAGGTTAGGTTGGGTTACGATACGATACGTAACGATCCGAAACGATACAATAAGTTACGATACGATAGGTTAGGTTATGTTAAGTTAGGTAAGATTAGGTTAAGTTAGGTTAATTTAGGTTAATTTAGGTTAGGTTAGGTTACGGTACGATACGATTCGAAACGAAACGAAACGATACGATACGATATGATACGATACTACGATATTACGATACGATAGGTTATGTTAGGTTAGGTTAGGATAGGTTAGGTTACGATACGATACGAAACGATACGATACGATACGATACGAAACGGTACGATACGATAAGATAGGATACGATAAGATACGATACGATACGACACGTTACCATACAGACCGATACGATTCGATACGATAGGATAGGTTAGGTTATGTTAGGTTATGTTTGGTTATGTTAGGTTGGGTTAGGTTAGGTTAGGTTAAGTTAGGTTAATTTTGGGTTAATTAGGATAAGTTAGGTTATGTTAGGTTAGGTTGGATTAGGTTACGATACGAAACTATAAGTTACGATACGAAACGATACGATACGATAAGATACGATACGATACGAAAGGTTAGGTTAGGTTAGATTAGGTTAGGTTAGGTTAGGTTAGATTAGGTTAGGTTAGGTTAGGTTAGGTTAGGTAAGGTTAGGTTAGGTTAATTTAGGTTAGGTTAGGTTACATTTGGTTAGGTTAGGTTGCGATACGATACGATACGAAACGTTACGATAAGATACGAAACGAAACGATACGATACGATACCTAACGATACGATATGATACGATACTAAACGATACGTATGGTTAGGTTAGGTTAGGTTAATTTAGGTTAATTTAGGGTAGGTTAGGTTAGGTTAGGTTATGTTAATTTAGGTTAGGTTATTTTAGGTTAATTTAGGTTAGGTTAAGTTAGGTTAGGCTAGGTTAGGATAGGTTAGGGTTGGTTACGTTACGATGCGATAAAATACGAAACGATACGATACGAAACGATACGATACGATACGAAACGATACGATACGAAACGATACGATACGACACAATACGATACGTTAGGATAGGTTGGGTTATGTTATGTTAGGTGAGGTTAGGTTAGGTTAATTGAGTTTAAATTAGGTTAGGTTAGGTTATGTTATATTAGGTTAGGTTAGGTTACGATACTATACGATACGATACGAAACGATATGATACGATAAGATACGATACGATACGATAGGGTAGGTTGGATTAGGTTAGGTTAGGTAAGGTTAGGTTAGGTTAGGTTTATTTAGGTTAGGTTAGGTTACGATACCATACGATACGAAACGAAACGATACGATACGATAGGTTAGGTTAGGTTAGGTTAAGTAAAGTTAGGTTATGTTGATTTAGGTTAAATTAGGTTAGGTTAGGTTATGTTATGTTAGTTTTGGTTAGGTTACGATACGATACGATACGATACGAAACGATACGATACGATAAGATACGATAAGGTACGATATGATAGGTTAGGTTAGGTTAGGTTAGGTTAAGTCAAGTTAGGTTAGGATAATTTAGGTTAGGTTATGTTAGGTTAAGATAACATACGACACGTTGCGAAACGAAACGAAACAATACGATACGATAGGTTAGGTAAGGTTACGATACCATACGATACGATACGATACGATACGATAGGTTAGGTTAGGTTAGGTTAAGTAAAGTTAGGTTAGGTTAATTTAGGTTAGGTTAGTTTAGGTTAGGTTACGATACTATACGAAACGATACGAAACGAAACGATTCGATACGATACCTAACGAAACGATACGATACGATAGGTTAGGTTAGGTTAGGTTATGTTACGTTAATAAAGGTTAATTTAGGTTATGTTATGTTAGGTTAGGATAGGTTAGGATAGGTTAGGTTAGGTTACGATAGGAAACGATACGATACGATATGATACGATACGATTCGATACGATACGATACGTTAGGTTAGGTTAAGTTAGGTTAGGTTAGGTAATTTTAGGTTAATTTAGGTTAATTTAGGTTAGGTTAGATTAATTTAGGTTAGGTTAATTTTGGTTAATTTAGGTTAGGTTAGTTTAAGTTAGGTTAGGTAAAGATAGGTTAGGTTAGGTTAGGTTACGATACGATGCGATACAGTACGAAACGAAACGATACGAAACGATACGATACCATACGATACGAAATGATACCATACGATACAATACGATAGGTTGGGATAGGTTAGGTTAGGTTAGAATAGGTTGTTAGGTTAGGTTAGGTTAATGTAGCTTAATTTAGGTTAGGTTAGGTTAGGATAGGTTACGATAAGATACGATACGATACGAAAAGATACGATACGAAACGATACGATACAATACGAAACGAAACGATACGATATGTTACGATACGAAACGAAACGATAAGATACGATACGATAAGATACGATACGATTGGTTAGGTTAGGTTAGGTTATGTTAGGTTACGATACGATACGAAATTATACGATAAGATACGATTCGATACGATACGATACGATATGTAAGGTTAGGTTAGGTTAATTTAGGTTAATTTAGGTTAATTTAGTTTAGGTTAGGTTAGGTTTGGTTATGTTATGTTAATTTAGGTTAGGTTAATTAAGTTTAATTTAGGTTAGGTTAGGTAAAGTTATGTTAGGTTATGTTAGGATAAGTTAGGTTAGGTAAGGTTAGGTTACGATACGATGCGATACAATACGAAACGATACGATACGAAACGAAACTATACGATACGAAACAATACGATACGATACGACACAATACGATAGGTAGGATAGGTTAGGTTAGGTTAGGTTAATTTAGGTTAGGTTAGGTTAGGTTAATTTAGGTTGATTTAGGTTAGGTTAGGATAGGTTACGATACGATACGATACGAAACAATACGAAACGAAACGATACGAAACGATACGATACGACACGAAATGATACTATACGATACGGTACGATACGATACGATACGAAATTATACGATATGACACGAAACGATACGATACGATATGATACGATACGATAGGTTAGGTTAGGTTAGGTTAATTTAGATTAATTTAGGTTAATTTAGGTTAGGTTAGGTTAATTTAGTTTAATTTAGGTTAGGTTAGTTGAGGTTAGGTTACGATACGATACGACACGAAACGATACGAAACGATACAATACGATACGATAGGTTAGGTTAGGTTAATTTAGGTTAATTTAGGTTAGGTTAGGTTAGATTAGGTTAGGTTAGGTTACGATACGATACGATACGATTTGAAACGATACTAAACGATACGATACGATATGATACGATACGATACGTTACGATACGATACTATATGTTAGGTTAGGTTAGGTTAAGTTAGGTCAGGTCAGTTTTAGGTTAGGATAGGTTAGGTTAGGTTACGATACGATACGAAACGATACGATACGAAACGATACGATACAATACGATAAGATACGATACGATACGGAACGATACGAAACGATACGATAGGTTAGGTTAGGTAAGGTTAGGATATATTATGTTAGGTTACGATAGGTAAGGTTAGGTTAGGTAAGGTTAGGTTAATTTAGGTTAAATTAGGTTAGGTTATGTTATGTAAGTTTAGGTTACGATACCATACGATACGATACGATGCGAAACGATATGATACGATATAAATCTATGCGATAGGTTAGGTTAGGTTAGGTTAGGTTAGGTTAATTTAGGTTACATTAGGTTAGGTTACGATAACATACGATACGTTACGAAACGAAACGAAACGACACGATACAATAGGTTAGGTTAGGTTAGTTTAGGTTACGATACCATACGATACGATACGATACGATGGGTTAGGTTAGGTTAGGTTAGGTAAGGTTAATTTAGGTTAGGTTAGGTTACGATACCATACGATACGATACGAAACGAAATGAAACGATACGATACGATAGGTTAGGTTAGGTTACGATACTATACGATACGATACGATAGGTTAGGTTAGGTTAAGTAAAGTTGGTTAGGTTAATTTAGGTTAGGTTAGGTTACGATATAATACGAAACGAAACGAACGATACAATACGATACGATACCTAACGATATGATACGATAGGTTAGGTTAGGTTAGGTTAGGTTAATTTAGGTTAAATTATGTTAGGTTAGGTTAGGTTACGATACGATACGATAAGATAGGTTTGGTTAGGATAAGTTAGGTTAGTTTAGGTTAGGTAAGTTTAGGATAGGTTAGGTTAGGTTAGGTAAGGTTAGGTTAATTTTAGGTTCGGTTAGGTTAGGTTAGGTTAGGTTAGTTTAGGTTAGGTTTGGTTAATTTAGGTTAGGTTAGGATAGGTTAGGTTAGGTTATGTTAGGTTAGGTTACGATACGATAGGAAACGAT
Organism: Medauroidea extradentata; assembly: GCA_003012365.1. Lineage (NCBI taxonomy): Eukaryota > Metazoa > Arthropoda > Insecta > Phasmatodea > Phasmatidae > Medauroidea > Medauroidea extradentata. Next base: position 47,556 of record PNEQ01082502.1, on the reverse strand, counting down.
ACGATACGATACGATTTGATACGATACGATACGATACGTTAGGTTAGGTTAGGTTAATTTAGGTTTATTTAGGTGAGGTTAGGTTAATTTAGGTTAGGTTAGGTTAAGTTAGGTTAGGTTAGGAAATGTTAGGTTAGGTTACGATACGATGCGATACAACACGAAACGATACGATACGAAACGATACGATACCATACGATTCGAAACGATACGATACGATACAATACGATAGGTTAGGATAGGTTAGGTTAGGTTAGGTTATGTTAAGTTGGGTTAGGTTAATGTAGCTTAATTTAGGTTAGGTTAGGGCAGGATAGGTTCCGATACGATACGATACAATACGAAACGATACGATACGAAACGATACGAAACGATACGATACGATACGATACAAAGCGAAACGAAACGAAACCATACGATACGAATCGATACGATACGATACGAAACGAAACGAAACAATACCATACGATAAGTTACGATACGAAACGAAACAAAACGATACGATACGATACCTAACGATACGATACGATACGATAGGTTAGGTTAGGTTATGTTACGTTAATTTAAGTTAATTTAGGTTAATTTAGGTTATGTTAGGTTAGGTTTGGATAGGTTAGGTTAGGTTAGGTTACGATACGATACGAAACGATACGATACGCTAGGTTTAATTAGGTTAATTTAGGTTAATTTAGGTTAATTAAGTTTAGGTTAGGTTATGTTAGGATAATTTAGGTTAATTATATTAATTTAGGTTGGGTTAGGTTAGGATAGGTTAGGTAAGGTTAGGTTAATTTAGGTTAATGTAGGTTAGGTTAGGATAGGTTTGTTTAGGTTAAGTTAGGTTAGGTTACGATACGATACGATAGATTAGGTTAGGTTAGGTTAATTGAGGTTAGTTTAGGTTAGGTTAGGTTACGATTCGATACGATACGAAACGAAACGAAACGATACGATACGTTTCGATACGATACGATATTATACGATAGGTTACTTTAGGTTTGGTTAGGCTAGGTAAGGTTAGGTTAGGTTAGGTTAGGTAAGGTTTGGTTATTGTAATTAAGGTTATGTTAGGTTAGGTTAGGTTAGGTTATGTTAGGATAGGTTAGGTTAGGTAAGGTTAGGTTACGATACGATGCGATACAATACGAAACGATACGATACGAAACGATACGATACGAAACGATACGATACGATACACCAAAATACGATAGGTTAGGATAGGTTAGGTTAGGTTAGGTTAGGTTAGGTTAATTTAGGTTAGGTTAGGTTAGGTTAGGTTAATTTAGGTTAATTTAGGTTAGGTTAGTATAGGTTACGATACGATACGATACGAAACGATACGAAACGAAACGATACGATACGAATTGATACGAAACGATACCATACGATACGGTACGATACGATACGAAACGATACGAAACGATACGATACGATATGATACGATACGATAGGTTAGGTTACGTTAGGTTTATTTAGATTAATTTAGGTTTATTTAGGTTAGGTTAATTTAGGTTAATTTATGTTAGGTTAGTTTAGGTTAGGTTACGATACGATACGATACGATACGAAAATATACGAAATGATACAATACGATACGATACGATAGGTTAGGTTAGGTTAGGTTAGGTTAATTTAGGGAAATTTAGGTTAATTTAGGTTAGGTTAGGTTAGATTAGGTTAGGTTAGGTGACGATACGATACGATACGATTCGAAACGATACGAAACGATATGATATGATACGATACGACATGTTACGATACGATACGATAGGTTAGGTTAGGTTATGTTAGGTCAGGTTAGGATACGTTAGGTTAGGTTACGATACAATACGATACGATACGATACGAAACGATACGATACGATAAGATACGATACGATACGGAACGATACGAAACGATACGATAGCTTAGGTTAGGTTAGGTTAGGATATGTTATGTTAGGTTACGATAGGTAAGGTTAGGTTAGGTAAGGTTAGGTTAATTTAGGTTAAATTATGTTAGGTTATGTTATGTTAGGTTAGGTTACGATACCATACGATACGATACGAAACGATACGATACGATAGGTTAGGTTAGGTTTGATTAGGTTAGGTTAGGTTAGGTTAATTTAGGTATCGTTAGGTTAGGTTACAATAACATACGATATGATACGAAACGAAACGACACGATACAATAGGTTAGGTTATGTTAGGTTAGGTTACGATACCATACGATACGATACGATACGATGGGTTAGGTTAGGTAAGGTTAGGTTAGGTTAATTTAGATTAGGTTAGGTTACGATACCATACGATACGATACGAAACGAAACGAAACCATACGATACGATAGGTTAGGTTAGGTTACGATACCATACGATACAATACGATAGGTTAGGTTACGATACCATACGAAACGATACGAAACGATACGAAACGATACGAAACGATACGATACGATACCTAACGATACGATACGATAGGTTAGGTTAAGTTAGGTTAGGTTAGGTTATGTTACGTTAATTTAGGTTAATTTAGGTTATGTTAGGTTAGGTTAGGTTATGTTACGATACGATAGGAAACGATACGATACGTTACGATACGATACGATTCGATACGATACGATACGATACGTTAGGTTAGGTTAGGTTAATTTAGGTGTGGTTAGGTTAATTTAGGTTAAGGCCGTGCTAGATTCGCCGTAAGAAATAACCGTAAAAATTGACCAAACACATTTGAGAGATACATGCTACAACACACCGTACCGCTACTTGGCCGCCGTAAGACCGTAACAGGGATAGAAACCTGTCTATTTCCTACGGTGCGGCTACGGTTATTTTTATACGGCTACTTTATTGTCAATGTAGCACGGGCTTTAGGTTAATTTAGGTTAATTTAGGTTAGGTTAGGTTAAGTTAGGTTAGGTAAGGATAGGTTAGGTTAGGTTAGGTTAGGTTAGGTTACGATACGATGCGATACAACACGAAACGATACGATACGAAACGATACGATACCATACGATACGATAGGTTATGATAGGTTAGGTTATGTTATGTTATGTTAGGTTAGGTTACGATACGATACGATTCGAAACGATACGATACTATAAGATACGATACGATAGGTTAGGTTAGATTAGGTTAGGTTAGGTTAGGTTAATTTAGGTTAGGTTACGATACTATACGATACGATACGAAACGAAACGATACGATACGATAGGTTAGGTTAGGCAAGGTTAGGTTACGATACCATACGATACGATACAATACGATACGATACGATAGGTTAGGTTAGGTTAGGTTAGGTTAGGTTAATTTAGGTTAGGTTAGGTTACGATACCATACTATACGATACGAAACGAAACGATACGATAGGTTAGGTTAGGTTGGGATGGATTGGGTTGGTTTAGGTTAGGTAATGTTAGGTCGTGTCGTGTCGTGTTGCGTCGTGTCGTGTCGTGTCGTCATGTCATGTCAGGGCAGGTTAGGTTAAGTTAAGCTAGGTAAATTTAGGTTAGGTTAGGTTAGTTTAGGTTAGGTTAGGCCAGGTTTATGTTATGTTAGGTTAGGTCACATAAGTTTAGATTAGGGTAGGTTAGGTTATGTTTGGTTAGGTTAGGGTTCGGTTCGGTTGGGTAAGGTTAGGTTATGTTAATTTAGGTTAGGTTAGGTTGGGATAGGTTAGGTTAGGTTAGGTAAGTTCAGGTTAAGGTTAGGTTAGGTGAGGTTTGGTTATGTTAGGTTAGGTTAGTTTAGATAAAGTTATTTTTAGGTTCTGTTAGTTTAGGTAAGGTTATGTTAGGTTAGGTTAGGTAAGGGTAGGTTATGTTCGGTTATATGAGGTTAGGTCCTGTCGTATCATATCGTGTCGTGTCGTTTCGTGTCGTGTCGTGTCCTGTCATGTCAGGTAGGGTTAGGTTAGGTTATGTTAGGATATGTTAAGTTAGGTTAGTTTAGGTAAGTTGCTTTAGGTTAGGTTAAACTAGGTTAGGATAGGTTAGGTTAGGAGAGTTAGGTTAGGAGAGTTAGGTTAGGTTATTTTATGTTAGGTTAGGTTAGTTTAGGATAGGTAATGTATGGTTAGGTTAGTTTAGATTAGTTTAGGTTAGTTCAGATAAGGTTATGTTAGGTAAGGTTAGGTTTAGGATGGAGTGGGTTTGTTTAGCTTAGCTTAGGTCAGTTGTTGTCGTTTCTTGTCGCATTGTGTCGTGTCATTTTGTGTCGTGTTGTGTCATGTCGTGTCGTGTCATGTCATGTCTGGTAATGTCATGTCAGGTCAGTTTAGTTCAGTTTAGGACAGTGTCGTTTAGGTAATGTTAGGTTAGGTTAGATTAGATTAGGTTAGGATAGGATAGGTTATATCAGATTTTGTTAGTTTAGGTTAGGATAGGTTAGGTTAGGTAAGGTTAGGTTATGTTAGGTAAGGTTAAGTCAGATATGGTTAGGTTAGGTTAGGGTAGGTTAGTTTAGGTTAGGTTTTGTTAGGTTTGGTTAGGTTAGGTTCGGTTCGGTAAGGTTAGGTTATGTTAGTTTAGGTTAGGTTAGGTTGGGTTAGGTTGTGTTAGGTTACATTAGGTTATGTTAGGTTAGGTAAGTTCAGTTTAGGTTAGGTTATGTGAGGTTAGTTTATGTTACATTAGGTTGGGTTCGTTAAGGTAAAGTTTTTTAGGTTAGTTTAGTTTAGGTATCGTCATATTAGGTTAGGTTATGTTAGGTTAGGTTATGTTAGGTTAGGTTAGGTTATGTTAGGTAAGGTTACGTAAGGTTAGGTTATGTTAGGTTATTTGAGGTTATGTTAGGTTAGGACCTGTCGTGTCATATCGTGTCGTGTCGTGTCGTTTCGTGTTGTGTTGTGTCGTGTCATGTCATGTCAGGCAGGGTAAGGTTAGGTTAGGTAAGGTTATGTTTAGTTAGGTTAGGTTAGGTAAAATACATTAGGTTAGGTTAGATTAGATTAGGTTAGGAGAGTTAGGTTAGGTTATGTTATGTTCGGTTAAGTTAGATTTGGTAAGGTTAGTTTTATGTTAGTTTAGGTTAGGTTGGGTTAGGTTAGGTTAGATAAGGTTAGGTTAGTTTACGTTTTTTTAGGTTAGTTTAGGTTATGAAAGGTTAGGTTAAGTTAAGTTAGGTGTGGTTAGGTTAGTTTAGGTTAGGTTAGTTTATGTTAGGTTTGGATATGTTATGTTAGGTTAGATTATGTTAGGTAAAGTTAGGTTAGGTTATGTGCGGTTTGGTCCTGCCGTGTCATGTCATTTCGTTTCGTGTCGTGACGTTTAATATTATTTCGGGTCAGGTAAGGTTAGGTTAGGTTAAGTTAGGATAAGTTAGGATTGGTCAGGTTAGGATAGGTTAGGTTAGGTTATGATAGGTTAGCATTAGTTTAGGTAAGGTAAGTTTAGGTTAGGTATTTTTATGTTAGGTAAGTTTAGGTTAGGTTTGGTTATGTTAGGTTATGTTAGGTTAGGTTAGGTTAGGTTAGGTAAGGTTAGGTTATGTGAGGTTTGGTCCTGCCGTGTCATGTTGTGTTGTGTCTTGTCGTGTTGTGTCTTGTCGTGTTGTGTCGTGTTGTATCGTTTCTTGTCGTGTCGTATCGTGTCGTTTCATGTCATGTCATGTCAGGTAAGGTTAGGTTAGGTTATGTTAGAATAGAGTAAGTTAGGTTATGCTAGTTAAGGTTAGGTAAGGTTAGTATAGGTTAGGTTATGTTAGGTTAGGTTTGGTTGGGTTGGGTTAGATTAGGTTAGGTAATGTAAGGTCATGTCGCGTAGTTTCGTGTCATGTCGTGTCGTGTCGTGTCATGTCGTGTCATGTCTGGTCATGTCAGGTCATGCCATGCCAGTTTATGTCAGTTTCGTTTAGGTTATATGTTATGTTAGGTTATTTTAGGTTAGTGTAGTTTAGGTTATGTTAGTTTTGGTTAGGTTAGTTTAGGTTAGGTTAGGGTAAGTTAGTTTAGGTTAGGGTTGGTTAGGTTATGTAAGAAAAGGTTAGGTTTTGTTGGGTTAGATCCTGTCGTGTCGTGACGTGTCGTTTCGTGACGTGTCGTCTCGTTTCGTGTCGTTTCGTGTATTGTCGTGTCATGTCATGTAAGGTCTGGTTAGATTAAGTAAGGTTAGGATATGTTAAGTTAGGTATGGTTAGGTGAGCTTATGTTAGGTTAGTTTAGGTTAGGTTAGGTTACATTAGGTTAGGTTAGGTTAGGTTATGTTAGGTTATGTATGGTTTGGTTAGGTTATGTCCTGTCGAGTCAAGTCGTGTCGTTTCGTGTCGTGTCGTATCGTGTCGTGTCGTGTCGTTTTGTGTCGTGTCGAGTCATGTCGTGTCATGTCTGGTCATGTCATGTCAGGTCATGTCAGATCAGTTTAGTTCAGTTTAGGTTAGGATAGTTTAGGTAAGGTTAGTTTTGGTTACGTTAGTTTAGGTTAGTTTAGTTTGGGTTACGTTATGTCAGGTTAGGTTAGGTTAATTTTAGGTAACGTGTAGGTTAGTTTAGGTTAGGTTATGTAGTTACCTGTCGTGTCATGTCGTGTCGTGTCATGTCGTGTCATGTCTGGTCATGTCATGTAAGTTCAGTTTTGTTCAGTTAAGTCAGTGTCGTTTAAGTAATGCTATGTTATGTTAGGTTAGTTTAGATTAGATTAGGTTAGGATAGGTTATATTATGTTTGGTTAGGTTAGGTTAGGATAGGTTAGGTGAGGTTAGGTTAGCTTAGGTTAGGTTTGGTTATGTATGGTTATGTTAGGTTATGTTAGGTAAGGTTAGGTGATGTTATGTTAGGTTAGGTTAGGGTTAGGTAAGTGTTAGGTTAGGTTAGGGTTAGGTTAGGTTAGGTAAAGTTTGTTTAGGTTAGGTTATGTTACCTTAAGTTAGGTTAGGTTATGTCAGGCGAGGATAGTTTAGGTTAGGTTAGTTTGGGTTAGGTTCGGCTAGGCTAGGCTAGGCTAGGTTAGGTTAGGTTAATTTTGGTTATGATATTGTTGGTTAGGTTAGGGTAGGTAAGGTTAGGTTAATCACAGTGGACAAGTAATATAGATTAGGTGCTCGGTTTGTACAATATATTAAAACAATCTTAACTATAAAACATTATTATTATATGTTTACACTGTGTACACAATTAATAATTCTTCTTATTTCCTAAACATTATAATATTACATGCTACATTTTAGAACAGTCACAGAAAACATTGTATGTTTTGTTCCGAAAGGAACTTTTGAATGTTAGGTAACGATAATCATGGCCCTTTCTATATAAATTAATTTCATTTTAATTAATAATAATGCATGCTATTTATTTATAGGATTATATATTTTCCATAGTTAAATACCAGATTTACAATGTTTTCGCTCAAATTTCTGGTTGGTAATAGTTTATACTGATGGCTTAATCGCTAACATAGCCAAGCTTTACTACTCACCCCTGAAGACATGCAAAATTTGCATTATTTTCTGACAGCTGTCTAGACTCCATGTGACTATATGCTCGTTCGATGTCTCCCTCTGACTGATATTGTCGTAACCTGCCATAGAGAAAGCTTACATGGTAGAGAGGCCAATCACCGTAAAGACTTAACAATCGTAAAAGACAATATACAAAAGTTCGTGGCTAATTGAATCATAGATTATGTACTTTTACGTATAGGAAAGTTAAATTTAGTCTGCTACCAAATTATAACGCGAATTTCACATGTCTCTACTCATCACTTCTAGGCACTGAGTACTAAGCTAGAATGCATTGTGTTACTAGAAAGTGTTTTTCAGTGGGATATCTAGTGATGACACTATTATATTTTGTGGTAAATATGTGTTAAATATTTTTGTATGACTACAAGTTTCAAACATGTGGTTGAAAGGAACAACTACTGAATTATAGACACTACACGTACACGTACACGTTCAGCATCTGATCAAGGTTACTATATCATTGCAAGACCTTCAGATTTCAAACTTGTACCTTATTGCTACTTTTCACACCAAAACTCTGCTCAATTTGTAAAGTTTTACAATCATCTACACCATAGAGAAATACAATATAAAAGCATAATACTCTATTACGTGTTTATGGAATTTTAACACCAATTTCCAAAATCTTTCATTAATTTTTAACAGCTGCACAGACTGTTAATAAAATGAGGCTAAGAACTATCTCGATGAAACTAGCTTTCAATTACAAAAAGGAGCACTGCAATCGGTTCATTCGTTCGGGAGCTACGAAACCGTAAACAAAGAGCCAGACTAACATTCAATATTTAAACACCCTTCCTTTTTGGCAGAGGGTTAAAAACAGAATTTTGTGAATATAATAAAAAAGGAAATCTTTATATTAGTAGCGAATTTTCAAGGGTTTAAGTGTGGTGTTAAGCAAACTTAAGTCTGTCAACGCAGTAGTTGAAATTTGTTAATGAAAACAGCTATGACAGTCTTCACCATTGAGAAATACTAAGAAATATTATGCTTAAAACTGTTAAGGGAAAATGTGTTCTAAGTGGTATACAGAGTTGTTAGGCCAGGCTAAATCACGTCCATAGAGGATCAGGTCTGGACACAGGAATTGAAAATTTACCCCGTTATGATTGATTGACGCCACTGGCACTCTGGGGTTGCTTAAACATTGCATAAATGGGTCTACAAGTAGAAAATTCGTGTCGAAGCTGCTAGGAGAAATGCTAGTGCGAAAGTATATTCCAATGTTAAAGCAACACTTCATTGCTAGTGGCTCTTTCAGTCGTAGAGGGGAGAACTCCGTACCTATGTTAGATAGCCGAGTGTCCAGACACTTCTACAACCGTGGGATAAATGAACTGGATCGCAAAGAGATCTGTTTCTGAAGGATTTTAATCCTCAGTCCCTCTGCACCTATTCCACATAATAAACAGGATAAACTGGTATAGTTGGACACACTTTTAGAAACAGACACACACTGCACGTACAACGAACAAGACAGATCAGGAAACTATCCTATAGTTAATAAATAAAGTCAGTAATATATTACTAAAATTAAATTACTTAAAAAATACATTTAGATTATCTAAGAGAGTTACATCAACAATACAATATTATGCAAAACAGCAAGTACACAGTCAAAACAAAAATTCATGCTTCCTTATTTTATTGGGAATAAGAATTACGATTAAATTTTATACACTTGTCACAGAAATAATTCAGCGGGAGCTCTCGCATGAAGATTTCGAAATATCTGTGCCTAGGACCACAATTAAATTAGGAAAGATAAAATCATGCCTGAAAATTTACTTAGTAAATAGGAATAAAATATACGGAAATATAATGGTTTAAGAAAAATAAACAGAATACTATTGGTATTTTCTACTCTTACTAAATAGCAGAAGAAGTAAGAATGGAGCAGTGCCAGAATGAAGGTAAAAAAAGTGAGGAATACTTAGCAAGCATATAGTACTCTGTACAACAATTATGGTGCACTTATTACATTACACTGTATTACAATCATAGTACACTTGGTATGTTTACAGAACAATGTTTTACAACTATGGTACAATAGGCACATTGACAGTACAATATACCAATCCTATAGTACGTATATGATAAGTTTATGGTAAACTGTACCATAATTATGTTACATTGTACCATAACAATTGTAAATTGTATCATAACTTTGGTTCATTGTACCTTAACTATGGTATATTTGGCATGTCTGTAGGCTACTGTACCATATTTTTGGTATACCTATTAGGCTTGTGAAACATTGTACAACAACTCTAGTATATTCCTCATGTAATAGCAAACCTGAGTTCTTTTTAAAAGTCCAGGTTAGGTTAGGCTAGGTAAGGATAGGTTAGGTTAGGTTAGAATAGGTTAGTTTAGGTTAGGTTAGTTTAGGTTAGGTTAGGATAGATTTGGTTAGGTAAGGTTAGTTGACGTTATATTAGGTTAGGTTCGGTTATGTTATGTTAGGTTAGGTTAGTTTAGGTTAGGTAAGGCTCGGCTAGGCTAGGCTAGGCTATGTTTGGCTAGTCTATACTAGGTAGCCTAGGCTAGGCTAGGATAGGATAGGTTAGGTTAGGTTAGGTCAGGTTAGGTCAGGTTAGTTCAGGTCAAGTCAGGTCAGGTCAGGTTTGGTCAGGTCAGGTCAGGTCAGATCAGGTCAGGTCAGGTTATGTTAAGTTAGGTTAGGTTTGGTTAGGTTTTGTTAGGTTTTGTTAGGTTTGGGTAGATTTGGTTAGGTTAAATCAAAGTGGACAGGTAATATCGATTAGGTGCTCAGTTTGTACAATATGCTAAAACAATCTTAACTATAAAACATTATTATTATATGTTTACACTGTGTATACATTTAATAATTCTTCTTATTTCCTAAACATTATAATATTACATGCTACATTTTAGAACAGTCACAGAAAACATTTTATGTTTTGTTCCGAAAGGAACTTTTGAATGGTAGATAACGATAACCATGGCGTTTACTAACCAAATTTAATTCATTTCAATTAATAATAACGCATGCTATTTATTTATAGGCTCATATTTTTTATAGTTCAGAATCAGATTTACGACGTTTTAGCTCAAATTTCTGGTTGGAAGTAGTATATACTGTTGCCATAATCGCTAACATAGCCAAGCTTTACTACTTGAAGAAGTAGAAACAGAGGCTGAAAATGAATTAAAAAACAAACGTAATGGAAATTTCCTGTAGCGGAGTTCATGAATTTGTTTTATGACAAAACGAAATCCAAATGCATGAATTTTTATTTTATGGTTGTATTTGGAGCATTACTTCGTTAGACACTTCGTGGATATCTTTGGGCCACAATGAAACCTTTAACTATCCACGAACTTACATCTAACTACCTGGTCTCGTTTAAGCGGACTACTTCATCTGGGTAGCAGCCTATGATTAGTTAGCTAATGATAAACAATGAATATTTTAGCAGCGTCTACCCTGCTGGTGACAGATCCCTGGAAATATTCATGTCCCTACCCACAGTTAACACAATCTATCTTTCTCCTAAAGCCTACCTTTCTTTCTGGATGAAGAAAAAAATATTTGACGAGCCGTTTCTATAAATGCATTATTGAAAAGTGATGAGGAAGCAGAATTCAAACGACTCAAAGATAAAATAAATGCTAGATATTGCCCTCCAATAACTAAAACTTAAGCGAATTAATTACACTACATATGCTGAAACACTGAATACGACAAAAGTGTGATTGTTTAGACTTATTTAAACTTAGTTTCTTTTTATTTTACTTTTGAGGGACAGAAAGGGTGAAGATATTAAGTCGAACAATGCTTACATCTAACACTTCACCGCTGAAGACATGCAAAATTTGCATTATTTTATGACAGCTGTCTAACCCCATGTGACTATATGCTCGTTCGATGTCTCCCGCTGGTTAATATTGTCGAGACCTGCCGCAGAGAATGCTTACATGTAAAGACATAAAACTCGTAAAAGACAATACACAAAAGTTCGTGACTAATTGAGACACAGATTATGTACTGTTATGTATTGGAAAGTTAAATTTAGTCTGCTACCAAATAATAACGCGAATTTCACATGTCACTATTGATCACTTCTAGGCACTGAGTACTAAGATAGCATACTAGAAAGTGTTTTTCAGTGGGATATCTAGTGAAGACCCTATTATATTTTGTGGTAAATGTGTGTTAATTTTTTTTGTATGACTACAAGATTTAAACATGTGGTTGCAAGTAACAACTACGGAATTATAGACACTACACGTACACGTACACGTTCAGCATCTGATCAAGGTTACTATATCATTGCAAGACCTTCAGATTTGCAAACTTGTATCTTATTGCTACTTTTCACACCAAAACTCTGCTCAAATTGTAAATTTTTTTCAATCATATGCACCATAGAGAAATACAATATAAAAGCATAATACTCTATTGAGTGTTTATGGAATTTTAACACCAATTTCCCAAAGATTTCATTAATTTTTAACAGCTGCACAGACTGTGAATAAAATGAGGCTAAGAACTATCTCGATGAAACTAGCTTTCAATTACAAAAAGAAGCACTGGAATCAGTTCATTCGTTTGGTATATTGGGCATGTTTGTAGGCTACTGTACCATAATTTTGGTATACCTGTTAGGTTTGTGGAACATTGTACCACAACTCTAGTATATTCCCCATGCAATAGCAAACCTGAGTTTTTTAAAAGTCCAGGTAAGTTTAGGTTAGTTTAATTTCGTTCAGTTTAGATTACTTTACTTTAGTTTAGTTTACTTTACTTTAGTTTACTTTACTTTAGGTTAGGTTAGGTAAGGTTAGGTTTGTTAGGTTAGTTAATTTTATTAAGTTTAGTTAAATTCATTTTAGTTTAGTTAAGTTTAGTTAAGTTATTTTAGTTTAGGTTAGGTTAAGTTTTGTTTGGTTTGGTTAGGTTAGGTTAGGTTTTGTTAGGTTACGTTGGGTTAGGTTAGGTTAGGATAGGTTAGGTTATGTTAGGTAAGGGTAGGTTGTTAGGTTAGGTTATGTTAGGTTAGGTTAGGTTAAGTAAGGTTAGGTTATGTTACCTTCGGTTAGGTTATGGTTAGTTTAGGTTAGGTCAGGATAGGTTAGGTTAGGTTGGGTTGGGTTAGGTTGGATTAGGTTGGGTTAGGTTAGGTTAGGTTGGGTTAGGTTGGGTTAGGTTGGGTTAGGTTAGGTTAGATTAGTTTAGGTTAGGTTGGGTTGGATTGGGTTGGGTGGTTTGGGTTGGGTTAGGTTAGGTTAGGTTAAATTATAGTAAGTTAGGTTAGTTTAGGTTAGGTTAGGCTCGGCTAGGCTAGGCTATGCTTGGCTAGGCAATACAAGGCAAGCCTGGGCTAGACTAGGCTAGTCTAGGCTAGGATAGTACATGTTAGGTTAGGTTAGGTCATGTCAGGTCAGGTCAGGTCAGGTCAGGTCGGGTCAGGTCAGGACAGAACAGGTCAGGTCAGGTTATGTTACGTTAGGTTAGGTTAGGTTTGGTTAGGTTTTGTTATGTTTGGTTAGGTTTGGTTAGATTTTGTTAGGTTTGGTTAGGTTAGGTTAGGTTAGGTCAGGTCAGGTTAGGTTATTTTTGGTCAGGTCGGGTCAGGTTAGGTTAGGTTAATCACAGTGGACAAGTAATATGGATTAGGTGCTCAGTTTGTACAATATGCTAAAACAATCTTAACTATAAAACAATATTATTATATGTTTACACTGTGTATGCATTTAATAATTCTTCTTATTTCCTAAACATTATAATATTACATGCTACATTTCAGAACAGTCACGGAAAACATTTTATGTTTTGTTCCGAAAGGAACTTCTGAATGGTAGATAACGATAAACATGGCCTTTATAACCAAATTTAATTCATTACAGTTAATAGTAATGCATGCTATTTATTTATAGGTTCATATATTTGCTATAGTTCAGAATCAGATTAACGACGTTTTCGCTCAAATTTCTGGTGGGAAATAGTATATACTGTTGGCATAATCGCTAACATAGCCAAGCTTTACTACTTGAAGAAGTAGAAACAGAGGCTGAAAATGAATTAAGAAACAAATGTAATGGAAAATTCCTGTAGCGAAGTTCACGAATTTATTTTATGACAAAATGAAAAGCAAATGCATTAATTTTTTTTTTGGTTGTATTTGGAGCATTACTTCATTAGACACTTCGTGGATATCTTTGGGCCACAATGAAACCTTTAACTATCCACGAACTTACATCTAACTACCTGGTCTCGTTTAAGCGGACTACTTCATCTGGGTAGCAGCCTATGATCAGTTAGCTAATGATAAACAATGAATATTTAAGCAGTGTCTACCCTGCTGGTATCTGATCTCTGGAAATATTCATGTCCCTACCCACAGTTAACTCAACCTATCTTTGTCCTAATGACTACCTTCCTTTCTGGGTGAAGAAAAAAATATTTGACGAATCGTTTCTATAAATGCACTATTAAAAAGTGATGCGGAAGCAGAATTCAAACCACTCAACGATAAAAAAAAATGCATAGATATTGCCCTCCAATAACTAAAACTCAAGCGAATAAAATTACACTGCATATGCCGAAACACTGAATACGGCAAAAGTGTGATTGTTTAGACTTATTTAACATTCGTTTCTTTTTATTTTACTTTTGAGGCACAGAAAGTGTGAAAATAATAAGTCGAAAATGCTTACATCCTACACCTCACCGCTGAAGACATGCAAATTTGCATATTTTATGACAGCTGTCTAGACTCCATGTGACTATATATTCGTTCGATGTCTCCCGCTGGCTGATATTGTCGTGACCTGCCGCAGAGAATGCTTACATGTTAAGACATAACTCACGTAAAAGACAATACAAAAAAGTTCGTGGCTAATTGAATCATAGATTATGTACTGTTATGTATAGGAAAGTTAAATTTAGTCTACTACCAAATTAAAACGAGAATTTCACATGTCTCTACTCATCACTTCTAGGCACTGAGTACTAAGATAGCATGCATTGTGTTACTAGAAAGTGTTTTTCAGTGGGATATCTAGTGATGACCCTATTATATTTTGTCGTAAATGTGCGTTAATTTTTTTCGTATGACTACAAGTTTTAACATGTGGTTGCAAGGAATAACTACTGAATTATAGACACTACACGTACACGTAGGCCTACAGCATCTGATCAAGGTTACTATATCATTGCAAGACCTTCAGATTTGCAAACTTGTACCTTATTGCTACTTTTCACACCAAAACTCTGCTCAATTTGTAAAGTTTTACAATCATCTACACCATAGAGAAATACAATATAAAAGCATAATACTCTATTACGTGTTTATGGAATTTTAACACCAATTTCCAAAAGCTTTCATTAATTTTTAACAGCTGCACAGACTGTTAATAAAATGTGGCTAAGAACTATCTCGATGAAACTAGCTTTCAATTACAAAAAGAAGCACTGCAATCGGTTCATTCTTCGGGAGCTACGAAACCGTAAACAAAGAGCCAGACTAACATTCAATATTTAAACACCCTTCCTTTTTGGCAGAGGGTTAAAAACAGAATTTTGTGAATATAATAAAAAAGGAAATCTTTACATTAGTAGCGAATTTTCAAGGGTTTAAGTGTGGTGTTAAGCAAACTTAAGTCTGTCAACGCAATAGTTGAAATTTGTTAATGAAAACAGCTATGACAGTCTTCACCATTGAGAAATATACTAAGAAATATTATGCTTAAAACTGTTAAGGGAAAATGTGTTCTAAGTGGTATACAGAGTTGTTAGGCCAGGCTAAATCACGTCCATAGAGGATCAGGTCTGGTCACAGGAATTGAAAATTTACCCCGTTATGATTGATTGACGCCACTGGCACTCTGGGGTTGCTTAAACATTGCATTAATGGGTCTACAAGTAGAAAATTCGTGTCGAAGCTGCTAGGAGAAATGCTAGTGCGAAGGTATATTCCAATGTTAAAGCAACACTTCATTGCTAGTGGCTCTTTCAGTCGTAGAGGGGAGAACTCCGTACCTATGTTAGATAGCCGAGTGTCCAGACACTTCTACAACCGTGGGATAAATGAACTGGATCGCAAAGAGATCTGTTTCTGAAGGATTTTAATCCTCAGTCCCTCTGTACCTAATTCACATAATAAACAGGATAAACTGGTATAGTTGGACACACTTTTAGAAACAGACACACACTGCACGTACAACGAACAAGACAGATCAGGAAACTATCCTATAGTTAATAAATAAAGTCAGTAATATATTACTAAAATTAAATTACTTAAAAAATACATTTAGATTATCTAAGAGAGTTACATCAACAATACAATATTATGCAAAACAGCAAGTACACAGTCAAAACAAAAATTCATGCTTCCTCATTTTATTAGGAATGAGAATTACGATTAAATTTTATACACTTGTCACAGAAATAATTCAGCGGGAGCTCTCGCACGAAGATTTCGAAATATCTGTGCCTAGGACTACAATTAAATTAGGAAAGATAAAAGCATGCCTGAAAATTTACTTAGTAAATAGGAATAAAATATACGGAAATATAATGGTTTAAGAAAAATAAACAGAATACTATTTGTATTTTCTACTCTTACTAAATAGCAGAAGAAGTAAGAATGGAGCAGTGCCAGAATGAAGGTAAAAAAAGTGAGGAATACTTAGCAAGCATATAGTACTCTGTACAACAATTATGGTGCACTTATTATATTACACTGTATTACAATCATAGTACACTTGGTATGTTTACAGAACACTGTTTTACAACTATGGTACAATAGGCACATTGACAGTACAATATACCAATCCTATAGTACGTATATGATAAGTTTATGGTAAACTGTACCATAATTATGTTAAATTGTACCATAACATTTGTAAATTGTATCATAACTTTGGTTCATTGTACCTTAACTTTGGTATATTTGGCATGTCTGTAGGCTACTGTACCATATTTTTGGTATACCTATTAGGCTTGTGAAACATTGTACAACAACTCTAGTATATTCCCCATGTAATAGCAAACCTGAGTTCTTTTTAAAAGTCCAGGTTAGGTTAGGCTAGGTAAGGGTAGGTTAGGTTAGGTTCGGATAGGTTAGTTTAGGTTAGGTTAGTTTAGGTTAGGTTAGGTTAGGTTAGGATAGATTTGGTTAGGTAAGGTTAGTTGACGTTATATTAGGTTAGGTTCGGTTATGTTATGTTAGGTTAGGTTAGTTTAGGTTAGGTAAGGCTCGGCTAGGCTAGGCTAGGCTATGTTTGGCTAGGCTATACAAGGTAGCCTAGGCTAGGCTATGTTTGGCTAGGCTATACTAGGTAGCCTAGGCTAGGCTAGGATAGGATAGGTTAGGTTAGGTTAGGTCAGGTTAGGTCAGGTTAGTTCAGGTCAAGTCAGGTCAGGTCAGGTTTGGTCAGGTCAGGTCAGGTCAGATCAGGTCAGGTCAGGTTATGTCAAGTTAGGTTAGGTTTGGTTAGGTTTTGTTAGGTTTTGCTCTGTTTGGGTAGATTTGGTTAGGTTAATCAAAGTGGACAGGTAATATCGATTAGGTGCTCAGTTTGTACAATATGCTAAAACATTCTTAACTATAAAACATTATTATTATATGTTTACACTGTGTATACATTTAATAATTCTTCTTATTTCCTAATCATTATAATATTACATGCTACATTTTAGAAAGTCACAGAAAACATTTTATGTTTTGTTCCGAAAGGAACTTTTGAATGGTAGATAACGATAACCATGGCGTTTACTAACCAAATTTAATTCATTTCAATTAATATTAATGCATGCTATTTATTTATAGACTCATATTTTCTATAGTTCAGAATCAGATTTACGACGTTTTAGCTCAAATTTCTAGTTGGAAGTAGTATATACTGTTGCCATAATCGCTAACATAGCCAAGCTTTACTACTTGAAGAAGAAGAAACAGAGGCTGAAAATGAATTAAAAAACAAATGTAATGGAAATTTCCTGTAGCGGAGTTCATGAATTTGTTTTATGACAAAACGATATCCAAATGCATGAATTTTTATTTTATGGTTGTATTTGGAGCATTACTTCATTAGACAATTCGTGGATATCTTTGGACCACAATGAAACCTTTAACTATCCACGAACTTACATCTAACTACCTGGGAAGCGGACTACTTCATCTGGGTAGCAGCCTATGATCAGTTAGCTAATGATAAACAATGAATATTTTAGCAGTGTCTACCCTGCTGGTGTCTGATCCCTGGAAATATTCATGTCCCTACCCACAGTTAACACAATCTATCTTTCTCCTAAAGCCTACCTTTCTTTCTGGATGAAGAAAAAAATATTTGACGAGCCGTTTCTATAAATGCACTATTGAAAAGTGATGAGGAAGCAGAATTCAAACGACTCAAAGATAAAATAAATGCTAGATATTGCCCTCCAATAACTAAAACTTAAGCGAATTAATTACACTACATATGCTGAAACACTGAATACGACAAAAGTGTGATTGTTTAGACTTATTTAAACTTAGTTTCTTTTTATTTTACTTTTGAGGGACAGAAAGGGTGAAGATATTAAGTCGAACAATGCTTACATCTAACACTTCACCGCTGAAGACATGCAAAATTTGCATTATTTTATGACAGCTGTCTAAACTCCATGTGACTATATGCTCGTTCGATGTCTCCCGCTGGTTAATATTGTCGAGACCTGCCGCAGAGAATGCTTACATGTAAAGACATAAAACTCGTAAAAGACAATACACAAAAGTTCGTGGCTAATTGAGACACAGATTATGTACTGTTATGTATTGGAAAGTTAAATTTAGTCTACTACCAAATAATAACGCGAATTTCACATGTCACTATTGATCACTTCTAGGCACTGAGTACTAAGATAGCATGCATTGTGTTACTAGAAAGTGTTTTTCAGTGGGATATCTAGTGAAGACCCTATTATATTTTGTGGTAAATGTGTGTTAATTTTTTTTGTATGACTACAAGTTTCAAACATGTGGTTGCAAGTAACAACTACTGAATTATAGACACTACACGTACACGTACACGTTCAGCATCTGATCAAGGTTACTATATCATTGCAAGACCTTCAGATTTGCAAACTTGTACCTTATTGCTACTTTTCACACCAAAACTCTGCTCAAATTGTAAATTTTTTTCAATCATATGCACCATAGAGAAATACAATATAAAAGCATAATACTCTATTGCGTGTTTATGGAATTTTAACACCAATTTCCCAAAGATTTCATTAATTTTTAACAGCTGCACAGACTGTTAATAAAATAAGGCTAAGAACTATCTCGATGAAACTAGCTTTCAATTACAAAAAGAAGCACTGGAATCAGTTCATTCGTTTGGTATATTGGGCATGTTTGTAGGCTACTGTACCATAATTTTGGTATACCTGTAAGGTTTGTGGAACATTGTTCCACAACTCTAGTATATTCCCCATGCAATAGCAAACCTGAGTTTTTTTTAAATGTTCAGGTAAGTTTAGGTTAGTTTAATTTCGTTCAGTTTAGATTACTTTACTTTAGTTTAGTTTACTTTAGTTTAGTTTACTTTACTTTAGTTTACTTTACTTTAGGTTAGGTTAGGTAAGGTTAGGTTTGTTAGGTTAGTTAATTTTATTAAGTTTAGTTAGGTTTAGTTAAGTTCATTTTAGTTTAGTTAAGTTTAGTTAAGTTATTTTAGTTTAGGTTAGGTTAAGTTTTGTTTGGTTTGGTTAGGTTAGGTTAGGTTTTGTTAGGTTACATTGGGTTAGGTTAGTTTAGGATAGGTTAGTTTATGTTACGTAAGGGTAGGTTGGTTAGGTTATGTTATGTTAGGTTAGGTTAGGTTAAGTTAAGTAAAGTTAGGTTATGTTACCTTCGGTTAGGTTATGGTTAGGTTAGGTTAGGTTGGGTTGGGTTAGGTTGGATTAGGTTGGGTTGGGTTAGGTTAGGTTAGGTTGGGTTAGGTTGGGTAAGGTTGGGTTAGGTTAGGTTAGATTAGTTTAGGTTAGGTTAGGTTGGGTTGGATTGGGTTGGGTTGGGTGGGTTGGGTTGGGTTAGGTTAGGTTAGGTTACATTATAGTAAGTTAGGTTAGTTTAGGTTAGGTTAGGCTCGGCTAGGCTAGGCTATGCTTGGCTAGGCTATACAAGGCAAGCCTGGGCTAGACTAGGCTAGTCTAGGCTAGGATAGTACATGTTAGGTTAGGTTAGGTCATGTCAGGTCAGGTCAGGTCAGGTCAGGTCGGGTCAGGTCAGGACAGAACAGGTCAGGTCAGGTTATGTTACGTTAGGTTAGGTTAGGTTTGGTTAGGTTTTGTTATGTTTGGTTAGGTTTGGTTAGATTTTGTTAGGTTTGGTTAGGTTAGGTTAGGTTAGGTCAGGTCAGGTTAGGTTATTTTTGGTCAGGTCGGGTTAGGTTAGGTTAGGTTAGGTTAATCACAGTGGACAAGTAATATGGATTAGGTGCTCAGTTTGTACAATATGCTAAAACAATCTTAACTATAAAACAATATTATTATATGTTTACACTGTGTATGCATTTAATAATTCTTCTTATTTCCTAAACATTATAATATTACATGCTACATTTCAGAACAGTCACGGAAAACATTTTATGTTTTGTTCCGAAAGGAACTTCTGAATGGTAGATAACGATAAACATGGCCTTTATAACCAAATTTAATTCATTACAGTTAATAGTAATGCATGCTATTTATTTATAGGTTCATATATTTGCTATAGTTCAGAATCAGATTTACGACGTTTTCGCTCAAATTTTTGGTGGGAAATAGTATATACTGTTGGCATAATCGCTAACATAGCCAAGCTTTACTACTTGAAGAAGTAGAAACAGAGGCTGAAAATGAATTAAGAAACAAATGTAATGGAAAATTCCTGTAGCGAAGTTCACGAATTTATTTTATGACAAAATGAAAAGCAAATGCATTAATTTTTTTTTTGGTTGTATTTGGAGCATTACTTCATTAGACACTTCGTGGATATCTTTGGGCCACAATGAAACCTTTAACTATCCACGAACTTACATCTAACTACTTGGTCTCGTTTAAGCGGACTACTTCATCTGGGTAGCAGCCTATGATCAGTTAGCTAATGATAAACAATGAATATTTAAGCAGCGTCTACCCTGCTGGTATCTGATCCCTGGAAATATTCATGTCCCTACCCACAGTTAACTCAACCTATCTTTGTCCTAATGACTACCTTCCTTTCTGGGTGAAGAAAAAAATATTTGACGAATCGTTTCTATAAATGCACTATTAAAAAGTGATGCGGAAGCAGAATTCAAACCACTCAACGATAAAAAAAAATGCATAGATATTGCCCTCCAATAACTAAAACTCAAGCGAATAAATTACACTGCATATGCCGAAACACTGAATACGGCAAAAGTGTGATTGTTTAGACTTATTTAAACTTAGTTTCTTTTTATTTTACTTTTGAGGCACAGAAAGTGTGAAAATAATAATTCGAAAATGTTTACATCCTACACCTCACCGCTGAAGACATGCAAATTTGCATATTTTATGACAGCTGTCTAGACTCCATGTGACTATATATTCGTTCGATGTCTCCCGCTGGCTGATATTGTCGTGACCTGCCGCAGAGAATGCTTACATGTTAAGACATAACTCACGTAAAAGACAATACACAAAAGTTCGTGGCTAATTGAATCACAGATTATGTACTTTTACGTATAGGAAAGTTAAATTTAGTCTACTACCAAATTATAACGCGAATTTCACATGTCTCTTCTCATTTCTTCTAGGCACTGAGTACTAAGATAGCATGCATTGTGTTACTAGAAAGTGTTTTTCAGTGGGATATCTAGTGATGACCCTATTATATTTTGTCGTAAATGTGCGTTAATTTTTTTTTGTATGACTACAAGTTTTAAACATGTGGTTGCAAAGAATAACTACTGAATTATAGACACTACACGTACACGTAGGCCTACAGCATCTGATCAAGGTTACTATATCATTGCAAGACCTTCAGATTTGCAAACTTGTACCTTATTGCTACTTTTCACGCCAAAACTCTGCTCAATTTGTAAAGTTTTACAATCATCTACACCATAGAGAAATACAATATAAAAGCATAATACTCTATTACGTGTTTATGGAATTTTAACACCAATTTCCAAAAGCTTTCATTAATTTTTAACAGCTGCACAGACTGTTAATAAAATGAGAACTATCTCGATGAAACTAGCTTTCAATTACAAAAAAGAAGCGCTGCAAACGGTTCATTCGTTCGGGAGCTACGAAACCGTAAACAAAGAGCCAGACTAACATTCAGTATTTAAACACCCTTCCTTTTTGGCAGAGGGTTAAAAACAGAATTTTGTGAATATAATAAAAAAGGAAATCTTTATATTAGTAGCGAATTTTCAAGGGTTTAAGTGTGGTGTTAAGCAAACTTAAGTCTGTCAACGCAATAGTTGAAATTTGTTAATGAAAAAAGCTATGGCAGTCTTCACCATTGAGAAATATACTAAGAAATATTATGCTTAAAACTGTTAAGGGAAAATGTGATCTAAGTGGTATACAGAGTTGTTAGGCCAGGCTAAATCACGTCCATAGAGGATCGGTTCTGGACACAGGAATTGAAAATTTACCCCGTTATGATTGATTGACGCCACTGGCACTCTGGGGTTGCTTTAACATTGCATAAATGGGTCTACAAGTAGAAAATTCGTGTCGAAGCTGCTAGGAGAAATGCTAGTGCGAAGGTATATTCCAATGTTAAAGCAACACTTCATTGCTAGTGGCTCTTTCAGTCGTAGAGGGGAGAACTCCGTACCTATGTTAGATAGCCGAGTGTCCAGACACTTCTACAACCGTGGGATAAATGAACTGGATCGCAATGAGATCTGTTTGTGAAGGGTTTTAATCCTCAGTCCCTCTGCACCTATTCCACATAATAAACAGGATAAACTGGTATAGTTGGACACACTTTTAGAAGCAGACACACGCTGCACGTACAACGAACAAGACAGATCAGGAAACTATTCTATAGTTAATAAATAAAGTCAGTAATATATTACTAAAAATAAATTACTGAAAAAATAGGAATAAAATATACGGGAATATAATGGTTAAAGTAAAATAAACAGAATACTATTGGTATTTTCTACTCTTACTAAATAGCAGAAGAAATAAGAATGGAGCAGTGCCAGAATGAAGGTGAAAAGTGTGGAATACTTAGCAAGCATATAGTACTCTGTACAACAATAATGGTGCACTTGGTAAGAATATATTACACTGTACTATAATCATAGCACACTTGGTATGTTTACAGAACACTGTTTTACAACTATGGTACAATAGTCACATTGACAGTACAATATAATAACCCTATAATACATATATGATAATTTTTGGTAAAACTGTACCATAACTATGGCACATTGTACCATAACTATCGTAAATTGTATTATATCTTTGGTACAATGTGCCATAACTATGGGATATTTGGCATATCTGTAGGCTACTGTACCATAATTTTAGTATACCGGTTAGGTTTGTGGAACTTTGTACCACAACTCTAGTATATTCCCCATGTAATAGCAAACCTGAGTTCTTTTTAAAAGTTCAGGTTAGGTTAGGTTAGGTTAGTGTAGTTTAGGTTAGGTTAGGATAGGATAGGTTAGGTTCGGTTAGGTTAGGTTAGTTTAGTTTAGTTTACGTTAGGTTAGGTTAGATTAGGTCAGGTTAGTTTAGGTTAGTTAGGTTAGGTTAGGTTAGGTTAGGTTAGTTAAGGTTAGGATAGGTTATGTTATGTTAGGTTAGGTTAGTTTAGGTTAGTTTAGGTTATGTCAGGTTAGGTAAGGTTAGGTTAGTGTATGTTAAGTTAGGTTAATTAGGGTAGGATAGGTTAGGTTAGGATACATTAGGTTAGGGTTCATTAGGTTACATTAGGTTAGGTTTGGTTAGGTTAGGTATGTTAGGCTAATGACAAAAGACAAGTAATATCGTTTAGGTGGTCAGTTTGTTCAATATACTAAAACAATCTTAACCATAATACATTAATATTATATATTTACAATGTTTATACATTTAAATGTTCTACTTATTTTATAATTTTTATATTACTATATGCTACATTTTAGATAAGCCCTAGAAAATATTTTATGTTTTATTCCGAAAGGAACTGTTGATGGAATTTAAGCAGGTAACTATAACCGTGGCCGCCACTAACTAAATTAAATTAATTTCAATAAATATTAATGTATGCTATTTTAAATACACGATCGTATAATTTCCATAGATCAATATCAAATTTACACTGTTTTTGTTCAAATATTTGGTTGTAAATTGTTTATTTTGTTGGCATAATGTCTGTCACAGCCAAACTTTATTATTTGAAGAAGTAGAAACTGAGGTTGAATTGAAAAGACATAAAAATGTAATGGAAGTTTCCTGTAGCTGATTTCACGAACTTATTTTATAACTAAACGAACGCCAAATGCATGAATATTTTATGTTTGTATTTGGAGCATAACCTCATTATACACTTTGCGGATATCTTTGGGCCAGAATGAAAACTTTAAGCAAACAAGAAAACTAATTACCACCTAGCTGTCCGGTGTCAAACTGACTTTTTCATCGGAGTAGCATCCAATGAACAGTTTGCTAATGATCAACAATGAATATTATAGCTTTGTTTACCCATCTGGTATCTGATCTCTGGAATTATTCATGTCCCTACCCACGAATAACACATTCCTACTTTGTCCTACTGCCTACCTTCCTTTCTGGGTGATGAAGAAAATAAATTGACGAGACGTTTCTATAAATTAACTATTGAAAATTGATGTGGAAGCAGAATTGAAACCACACAATGATAAAAAAAATTGCATATATATTACCCTCCAATATCTAAAACTGAAGCGAATAAATTACACAACATGTGCCGAAGCACTGAATACGGCAAAAGTGTGATTGTTCAGAATTATTTGAACCTTAGTTTCTTTTTATTTGTGGCACAGAAGTGTGAAGATGTTAAATGAACCAAAGCTTCCATCAAACACCTCATCGCTAGAGACATGCAAAATTTGCATTATTTTCTGACAGCTGACTAGACTCCAAATGTCTGTATGCTCGTTCAAAGTCTCCCGCTGGCTGATATTGTCGTGACTTGCCGCAGAGAATTCTTGCATGGTAGAGTGGCCAATCTCTGGAAAAGACATAACTCTCGTAAATGACAACACACAGAAGTTCGTGGCCAACTGTTTGATATGTATAGGAAAGTCAAGTTTAATCTGCTACCAAATTATAACGCGAATTTCACATGTCTCTACTCATCACTTTAGGCACTGAGTACTAAGCTGGTGTGCATTGTGTTAGTAGAAAGTGTTTTTCAGTAGGATATCAAGTGAAGTCCCTATTTTCTTGTGGTAAATATGTGTTAAATATTTTGTATGACTACAAGAATTAAAATTGTGATTGCAAGGAAAAACTACTGATAATAGGCACTACACGAATGTGTGCAGCATCAGATCAAGGCTACTATATCATTGCAAGTCCATTAGATATGCAAACATGTACCTTATTGCTCCTTTTCACACTACAAATCTGCTCAATTTGTAAATTTTACCAGTCATCTACACCACAGAAGAATACAAATTAAGAGCATAATATTCTATTATGTGTATATGGAATTCACTCACCAATTTGGAAAAGCATTCATTCATTTTTGAACAGTTGCACATTTTATTATAAGAACTATCTCGTAGAAACCAGCATTCATTTAAAAAAAGAAGCACTGGACTCGGTTGATAGGTTTGGGAGCTACGAAACAGTAAACAGACACCCAGCCAGACTATTATTCAAACTTATAACACCCTACCTTTTGGGCTAAAGGTTTAAACCAAAATTTTGTGAATATAATATAAAAGGAAATCATCTTTATATTAGCACCGAATTGTCCAGGGTTTATGTGTGGTGTTGAGTAAACAGGAGTCTGTAAACGCTATACATGAAATTTGTTAACGCAAATGCTATGTCTGTCTTGACCATAGAGAAATACATATAAACAAATATTTTTCTTAAAACTGTTAAGGACAAATGTGTAATATGTGGTATACAGGAAGGCACAGTTATAACACAACAGAGTTGGTAGGCCAGGCTAAATAACGCCCATAGAGGAACAGGTCTGGAAAACTGGATTTTAAAATTGACCCCGTTTTGACAGATTATCGCCATTGGCACTCTGGGTTGTATTAACATTGCGTAAATAGGACTACAAGGAGCAAACTCGTGTCGGAGCTTTTAGGAGAACTGCTAGTACGACACTATATTGCATTGTTAAAACAACACTTCATTTCTAGTGTTGCTTTCATTCAACTTCTTACCATTGGTACATAGGCGAGTGTCCAAACCTGTACTTCTTCGACCGTGGTAAAATGAACTGGATAGTAAAGCGATCTTTTTCTGAAGGGTTTTATTCCTCAGTCTCTCTGTACTTATTTCACTTAATAAATATGTTTATCTGGAATAGTTGGAAACACGTTAGAAGCAAACATCCACTGCATGTACAACGAACATGTCAGATCAAGAAACAATTCTATAGTTAGTAAATAAGGCCAGCAATAAATTACTAAAATTAAATTACTTAAAAAATTAATTTAGATTATGTAAGAGAATTTAGTCAACAGCATAATTTCATGCAAAATAGCAAGTACACAGTCAAAATAAAAAATTCATGCTTCCTCCTTCTATTAGGCAACAGAATTTCGATAAAAAATTTCATTACTTGTCGCAGAAATAATTAAACAGGAGTTCAGGCGTAAAGAATTAGAAATATCTGTGCCTACGATGACAGTTGTTTAGGATAGTTAGAAGCATTTATAAAAAATTACTTAGTTAATAGGAATAAAATTAAATGAAATATAATGGTTTATGAATGATAAATTATTGGTCTTTTCTACTGTTACTAGACAGCAGAAGACGTAATAATGGCTCAGTGCCAGAATGTATGGTAGGGTTGGGGGGGGGGGGAGAAAATGGGACACTTAGCAAAAATATAGTACACTGTACTACAATTAGGGTTCACTTGGTAAGAATATTTTACACTGTACTATGATTATAGTTGACTAGCTAAGTTTATAGAACGCTGTTTTTAAATTATGGCAAACTAGACAAGTGTATTGTACAATGTACCATAACTAAGGTACAGATTTGAAAGATTAATGGTACATAATACCATTACTATGGTACACCTAGGTAGGTTTGTGGAACATTGTACCACAACTCTAACACATTTCCCTATGTTTATAGCGCACCTCGGTTCTTTTTAAAAATCCAGGATAGGTTAGGTTAGGTTGGGTTGGGTTAGGTTAGGTTGGGTTGGGTTAGGTTATGTTAGGTTGGGTTAGGTTGGTTTAGGTTGGTTAGGTTGGGTTAGGTTGGGTTAGGTTGGGTTATGTTCGGTTAGGTTGGTTAGGTTACGTTAGGTTAGGTTTTGTTAGGTTAGATTAGGTTAGGTTAGTTTAGGTTATGTTAGGTTAGGTTATGTTAGGTTAGGTTGGTTTAGGTTAGGTTAGTTTAGGTTAGTTTAGGTTTGGTTATTTTAAGTTAGTTTAGGTTAGGTTACATTAGGTTAGGTTACATTAGGTTAGGTTAGGTTAGTTTAGGTTAGGTTAGTTTAGGTTAGGTTAGTTTAGGTTAGGTTAGTTTAGGTTAGGTTAGGTTAGTTTAGGTTAGGTTAGGTTTGGTTAGGTTTGGTTAGGTAAGGTTGGGTTAGTTTAGGTTAGTTTAGTTTAGATTAGGTTTGGTTAGGTTAGATTAGGTTAGGTTAGTTTAGGTTAGGTTGGGTCAGGTCAGTTCTGGTCAGTTCATGTCATGTCAGGTCAGGTGAGGTGAGGTGAGGTGAGGTTAGGTTAGGTTAAATTAGGTTAGGTTGGGTTGGGTTGGCATGTGTTGGGTTGGGTTAGGTTCAGTAAGGTTAGGTTAGGCTAATCACAATAGACATGTAATGTCGTTTAGTTAGTAAGTTTGTTTAATACACTGAAACAATCTTAACCATAATACATTAATATTATATATTTACTATGTTTATACATTTAATTGTTCTACTTATTTGATGATTTAAATATTATTATATGCAACATTTTAGAACAGCCACAGAATATATTTAATGTTTTATTGCGAAACGAACTGTTGAATGGTAGTTAAGCAGGTAACTATAACAGTCGCCGTCACTAACTCAATTAAATTAATTTCAATAAATAATAATGTATGCTTTTAAACAAAGGATCATATAATTTCCATAGTACAGAATCAGATTTACATTTTTTTGCTCAAATTTCTGGTTGTAAATAGGCTATAGGCTACTGGTTTCATAATGTCAATTACAGCCAGACTTTATTATTTGAAGAAGTAGAAACTGAGGCTGAATTGAAATGACAAAAAAATGAAATTGGTAATTTCCTGTAGCTGATTTCACAAACTTATTTTATTACTTAACGAAAGCCAAACGCATGAATATTTTATGTTTATATTTGGAGCATAACCTCATTATACACTTTGTGGATATCTTTGGGCCAGAATGAAATCTTTAAGTAAAAAAGGAACTAATTAATACCTAGCTGGTCTAGTGTCAAACTGACTTTTTTCATCAGGGTAGCATCCAGTGAACAGTTTGAAAATTGAACAACAATGAATATAATATCTTTGTTTACCCTGCTGGTATCTGATCTCTGGAAGTATTCATGTCCCTACTCGCGAGTAACACATTCCGTCTTTGTCCTACTGTCTACCTTCCTTTCTGGGTGATGAAGAAAATAAATTGACGAGCCGTTTCTATAAATAAACTATTGAAAAGTGATGTGGAAGCAGAATTGAAACCACAAAATGATTAAAAAAAATTTGCATTTGTATTCCCCTCCATTAACTAAAACTGAAGCGAATAAATTACACAACACATGACAAAACACTGAATACAGGAAAAGTGTGATTGTTTAGAATTATTTGAACCTTTTTATTTGTGGCACAGAAGGGTGTGGATGTTAAATGAACCAAAGTTTCCATCAAACACCTTATCGCTAGAGACGTGCAAAATTTGCATTATTTTCTGACAGCGGACTAGACTCCAAGTGTCTGTATGCTCGTTCAAAGTCTCCCGCTGGCTGATATTGTCGTGACTTGCCGCAGAGAATTCTTGCATTGTAGAGTGGCCAATATCGGTAAAGACATAACTCTCGTAAATGACAACACACAAAAGTTCGTGCAGTGTGTTAGTAGAAAGTGTTTTTCAGTAGGATATCAAGTGATGGCCCTATTTTCTTGTAGTAAATATGTGTTAAATATTTTTTATGACTACAAGTATTAAACACGTGATTGCAAGGAACAACTACTGATAATAGACACTACACGAACATGTGCAGCATCAGATCAAAGCTACTATATCATTGAAGGTCCATCAGATTTGTAAACATGTACCTCATTGCTCCTTTTCAGAATACAACTCTGCTCAATTTGTAATTTTTTTTCAGTCATTTACATTACAGAGAAATACAGTATAAAAGCATAATATTCTATTAAGTGTATATGTAATTCTCTCACCAATTTGGAAAAGCCATCAATAATTTTTGAACAACTGCACAGATTGTTATAAGAACTATCTCGATGAAACCAGCTTTCAATATTACAAAAAGAAGAACTGGAATCGGTTCATTAGTTTGAAAGCTACGAAACCGTAAACATACACACAGACATACTATCATTCAATCTTATAACACCCTTCCTTTTGGGCCAAGGGTTTAAACCAGAATTTTGTGAATATAATATAAAAGGAAATCATCTTTATATTAGCACCGAAATTTCAAGGGTTGGGTGTGGTATTGAGCAAACGTAAGTCTATCAACGCTATGGGTGGTATACAGGAAGGCACAGTTGTAACACAACAGAGATGGTAGGCTAGGCTAAACCACAGCCATAGAGGAACAGGTCAGGACGCTGGAGTTGAAAATTGACCACGTTATGGCTGATCTGCGACATTGGCACACTGGGTTGTTTTGACATTGCGTAAATGGGACTACAAATAGCAAACTCGTGTCGGAGTTGTTAGGAGAACTGTAGTACGACACTATATTGCATTGTTAAAACAACACTTCATTGCTAGTGGCGCTTTCATTCTTAGAGGGGGCAACTTTTTACCATTGGTACATAGGCGAGTGTCCAGTCTTGTACTTCTTCGACCGTGGGCTAAATGAACCAGATCGAAAACACGGTCGTAGAAGAACAAGTCTGGACACTCGCCTGGAAACTTGACCCTCTTGTTGTTTGGCTGTAGTTCACCAAGTTACCGAGCATATTGTGTTTTATTGGCGCTGATGTTACGGCGGTCGGACTAAACTCCACCCACTTCCTTTCCACTAAGATAAACAATTTATTAAAACGTATTTTTTATCAATTTATGAAAGACTTTCTTCGCTCACAAATTTGAGAAAAGGCTCCAGCAATATTTATTTACTTTATAAATTTATCAATGGAAAAAAGTGGACGGAGTTTGAGTCCGACCACCCGGGAAACAGCGCCAAAAAGTACAACAATCTCGGTAACTTGACGAACAACAAGGGGGTCAAGCAAAATATATTGTTAGATAGGCGAGTGTCCAGACCTGTTCTTCTACGACCGTGATCGAAAAGAGATCTTTTTCTGAAGGGTTTTATTCCTCAGTCCCTCTGTACTTATTTCACTTAATAAATATGAGAAGCTGAAATAATAGGAAACACTTTAGAAGCAAACACCCACTAAAAGTACAACGAACATGACAGATCAAGAAACAATTCTATAATCAGTAAATAAGGCCAGCAATAAATTACTAAAAATAAATTACTTAAAAAAGAGAGTTTAGTCAACAATAGAATATTATACAAAATAGCAAGTACACAGTCAAAATAAAAATTCATGCTTCCTCCTTTTACTAGGCGTGAGAATTTCTATTGAATTTCATTACTTGTCGCAGAAATAATTAAACAGGAGTTCTGGCGTGAAGAATTCGAAATATTTGTGCCTAGGACGACAGTTAAATTGGGATAGTTAGAAGCATGTCTAAAAAATTACTTAGTAAAAAGGAACAAAATTAACAGAAATATAATGGTTTATGAAAATAAATTATTAGTCTATTCTACTGCTACTAGATAGCAGAAGAAGTAATAATGGCTCAGTGCCAGAAGGAAGGGTAGGGGAGGAGATAAAAGAGGGACACATAGAAAACATATAGTACACTGTACTACAAATATGGTTCACTTGGTAAGAATATTTTACACTGTACTACAATTATAGTAGACTATCTAAGTTTATAGACCACTGTTCTCAGATTATGGCACACTAGGCAGGTTTATTGTACAATGTACCATAACTAAAGTACAGATTTGAAAGACTTCGAATGTTTGTAATTTAATGTACCATAATTATTTTACACCTAGGTAGGTTTGTGAAACATTGTACCACGACTCTAGTACGTTCCCTCAATATTTATAGCACACCTTGGTTCTTTTTAAAAGTCCACGTTAGGTTAGGTTAGGTGAGGTGAGGTTAGGTTAGGTAAGTTTAAGTTTGATTAGGTTAGGTTAATCTAAGTGGACAAGTAATATCGTTTAGGTGGTCAGTTTGTTCAATATACTAAAACTATCTTAACCATAATACAATAATATCATATTGTTACTATGTGTATACATTTAATTATTCTGCCTATTTTTTAAATTTTATAGTATTACATGCAACATTTTAGAACAGCCACGGAAAATATTTTATGTTTTATTCCCAAAGGAACTGTTTAATGGTAGTTAAGTAGGTTACTATAACCATGGCCGTCTCTAACTAAATTAAATTAATTTAAATAATTAATAACGTATTCTATTTTTAACACAGGATCGTACTATATACATAGTTCAGAATCAGATTTACGACGTTCTCGCTCAAATTTCTGGTTGCTATTTGTTTATATTGTTGGCATAATGTCTATCACAAACAAGCTTTATTATCTGAAGAAGTAGAAACTGAGGCTGAATTGAAATAACAAACAAATGTAATGGAAATTTCCTGTAGCTGATTTCACGAACTTATTGTATGACTAAACGAAATCCAAACGCATGAATATTTTATGGTTGTATTTGGAGCATAATTTCATTATTCACTTCGTGGATATTTTTGGGACAGAATGAAATCTTTAAGCAAACAAGGAACTAATTACTACCTAGCTGGTCTGGTGTCAAACTATTTCATCGGAGTAGCATCCAATGAACAGTTTGCTAATGATCAACAATGAATATTATAGCTGTGTCTACCCTGCTGGTATCTGATCTCTGGAATTATTCATGTCCCTACCCACGAATAACACATTCCGTCTTTGTCCTACTGCCTACATTCCTTTCTGGGTGATGATGAAAATAAATTGACGAGCCGTTTCTATAAATGAACTCTTGTAAAGTGATGTGGAAGCAGAATTGAAACCACAGCACGATAAAAAATATTGCAAATATATTACCTTCCAATAACTCAAACTGAAGCGAATAAATTACAGAACATATGCCGAAACACTTAACACGGCAAAAGTGTGATTGTTCAGAATTATTTGAACCTTGGTTTCTTTTTATTTGTGGCACAGAAAGGGTGAAGATGTTAATTCGACCAATGCTTCTGTCAAACACCTCATCGCTAGAGACATGCAAAATGTGCATTATTTTCTGACAGCTGAGTATACTCAGAGTGTCTATATGCTCGTTCAACGTCTCCCGTGTCGTAACTTGCGGCAGAGAATTCTTACATGGTACAGAGGCCATTCTCTGTAAATACATAACTCTCGTACATGACAAAACACGAAAGTTCGTGGCCATCTGAATCACAGATTATGTTCTGTTATGTATAGGAAAGTCAAATTGAATCTGTTACAAAATTATAACACGAATTTCACGTCTCTTCTCATCACTTCTAGGCACTAAGTACTAAGCTGACGTGCAGTTTGTGAGTGGAAAGAGTTTTTCAGTAGGATATCAAATGATGGCCCTTTTTTTGTGGTAAATATGTGTTAAATAGTTTGTATGACTACAAGTATTAAACACGTGGTTGTAAGAAACAACTACTGACAATAGACACTACACGAACGTGTGCAGCATATGATCAAGGTTACTATATCATTGCAAGACCATCAAATTTGCGACCATGTACCTTATTGCTCCATTTCACACTACAACTCTGCTCAATTTGTAATTTTATCCAGTCATCTACACCACAGAGAAATACAATATAAAAGCATAATATTCTATTACGTGTATATGGAATTTTCTCATCAATTTAAGAAAAGCATTCATTAATTTTTGAACAGCTGCACAGATTGTTATAAGAACTATCTCGATGAAACCAACTTTCAATTACAAAAAGAAGAACTGGAATCGGTTCGTTCGTTTGGGAGCTACGAAACCATAAACAGACACACAGCCAGACTATCATTCAAACTTATATCACCCTTCCTTTTTGGCCGAGGGTTAAAACCAGAATTTTTTTAATATAATATAAAAGGAAATCGTTATATTGGGAGCGAATTTTCAAGTGTTTTAGGTGTGGTGTTGAGAAAACCTAAGTCTGTCAACGCTATATTTGAAGTTTGTTAACGCAAATGCTATGACTGTCACAACCGTAGAGAAATACATATAACAAATATTTAGCTTAAAACTGTTAAGGACAAATGTGTACTGGGTGGTATACAGGAAGACACAGTTACAACACAACAGAGTTGGTAGGCCAGGCTAAATCACGACCATAAAGAAACAGGTCTGGAAACTTATTGACCCCGTTAAGGTGGATTAACACGGTCGCCGACAACGCCGAACAGACAGAGGAGACAGAGCGGATTTTTGACATAGCGATTCACACGGTCGCGGAAAGCTGTAGATTTTTTGCGTACCAATGATGCTCTACTTTATTTACACGAATGTCTGAAGAAAGAATGTAAAGATTTTTTGAAGAACGTAACGTAATTGTTACGAAAAATAATATATTTAACTGATGGCTTTTCTTAAATGTAGAAAGTGTAAAATATGAATTGATTCGTAAGTGTAGTGCTACGAAATTATCCGCGGAATTATGTACGGTGAATCAATTTAACTACCAAGAAACGGCAGTTTCAAATAAAAATTTGATCATGATCCTTGACATATCCAACACATATTAAAATTAATTCCTTCAACTACTTAAATAGGACGCCACGGCTGTAGCCAATCACTTAAAGAATTTTTGACTATGTGTGCTTCACTGTGGCCTTTCTAATTCAACCCTCGGTAGATGTGAAGTATGTAAATATATCTAATGAACATCGCACAAAACCAGCAACCAATTTATATGACAAGAACACTACAAAATGTTAGTACAAACGTCATTAAAAATATGTTACTGAATGAAAATTTATCCCACTCCACTTAAATCTAAGTGACAAAATTCATCAACACCAGTTTCTTTGTCAAAATTTTAAATTTTCCAATACGTTAAAAGTTTTTTTTTGAGAGGCTATGTGACATATGCAGTATGAATAATATAGTAAATGCATTGACGGTAAATTTAACCTGTTTTAAAAGTCACAGAAATATATTTTAACCACTAAAAACGTATTTGTATGCTATATTCTGTGTTTTTAGAGTATTTGTTTTATTTTACCGTATTTTTAGAAGCCCCAACGTAATTAATTTAATTTGATAACATGGCGATTCTATGCCGAGAACGAGTCAATATATTTATTCGCGTGGTCTGCCAGTCTGCCAGTTTTGTGCCAGTTCTGTTAGTTTTCTGCCAGAAGGTGTTCGTTTTACCGGAAGTGTTTTTTTGTATGTTGTTCGGGTGGGACTAGCAGATGCCAGTTTTGCCAGAAATGACTGCCATTTCTGTCCATGCTCGGCGAGTAAGGGCAGAACTGGCAGCAATAATAAAACGTCACGTGTGACGTCACATGACGAGGCGTGTTCGAAACAAACTCTCTCGTCCCGTGTTAAACAGTGATATGTCCCTGCTGTAATAATCCAGTAATAGAAGAACTGTGCAAATTCTTTTGTTTTCCGAATTAATTAAATTCACCGTAGTCACGAACAAAGCCAGATAAAGTTGCAGCGTACTCGTAGTTCTTTTGTAAATAGTGTCGAGGTTAACCTAATGGTAAACGTGCATCAAACCTACATTTATATTTTTGTGGTCATCGTTTAAGTAACTCCAAGATTACATTATGTGATTTTGTATAATGTGTTACGATTTCGTCTACGAGTTGTTTTACACATTAAATGCCTTTCCCAGGCATTTAGTGAAGAAATCTTGAAACACATCAAAATGGGAATTTGACAGTAAAATCGTAGAATGTAAATTTCGTTTTATATGGAGGAAATTAACCAAACTTGTACCTTTAACAAGACAAATTACCCCACAAAATGTTGCAGAATAGGCCTACTAAGTACGAACATGTCATCACTACATGAGTGCAGAAAGGCATTAAAAATAGGATACCAAAATTCGTAATTTTAACCATTTTACGGTAGGCCTAGCTCAAGTTGTTGTTTAACACTTTCCTCAAAGAGTATTTTATAGTTACGACTTCATTTTAGGAGACAGAGGTACAGAAATTTATAGGGTATGGACACACAACATTGTAGGATAGGAGCACTATACATGTGAGGTAGGGACATATAAAATCATGGAGCTGGGGTATGGAAGTACATAAGGAAGGGGAACAGAAAATTGTAGGATAGGATCACACAAATGTGAGGCAGAGACATTAAACAACATGGAGCAGAGGTACAGAAATATGTAGGGTAGGACCACTAAAAGTGTTGGGTAGGGACTTAAAGAACTTGAAGCAGGGGTGCAGAAATATATAGGGTAGGAGAACAGAAAGTTGTAGGATAGGATAACTAAAAATGGGTAGGAACATTAAAAATCCTGGAGCAGAGGTACAGTAATATGTAGGGTATGAGAACAAAGTTGTAGGGCAGGACCACTAAAAACGTTAAGCAGGGACATTAAAATCATGGAGTAGAGGTGCAGGAATATGTACGGTAGGACCACCAAAAATGTGGGGCAATGTCATTAAAATCTTAGAGCAGGGGTAGGCCTACAGAAATATGTAGGGTAGGTGAACAGAAAGTTGTAGGGTAGGACCACTAAATATGCTGGGTACAGACATCAAAAGCCTTGAAGCAGATGGACAGAAATATGTAGGGTAGGTGGACATAAAATTGTAGGATAAGTCCACTAAAAAAGGTGGAGGCAGTGACAAATTATGGGTTAATAAAATGCATGCCACGAACATTCTATGAACCATTATATTATTAACCTTTAGTAGCATGCATTTTAAAAAAATGTGCCCGTGTAAGCTAACAAAACCACAAAAATCAATCACCTACAATTAACAAGATGTTACAACAATACATACGAAATAATTAGCCAGCCTCTAATGTTCGTCAGCAGCAAAGTTGTTTAGGCCTACCTACCTAACTGAATTTCCTCTGACTAATGTAGCCAATTGTGAAACTACACTAGTATGAACATTCCTACAAAAATTTACAAAGACGATTTTAATACACGCATCATAACTTCGTAAGTTGTATCAATCTTCGCCTTATGTACTGAAGAATGAATGTTAACAAATCGCAAGGCCCATTAAAAACATATTTTTCCGCTATGGGTATTAAATTCTTTCGTCTCCAATGCTATTAGTTTGCGTGGAAAGTCCTGCGATCTCTTGTTTTCCATTCTTTAGACCTAAACGAAAGTTATTGTATTTATTAACGTAATTACGAAAATACGTCGGGAAGCTAAGCTGAGTTCTCAATGCTAAACTTTCAAAACAAACTTTCGCGGGTGTTTTCAAAACAACATGCTTGTTTACTGCCAGATATCGTTCGGGTGGTCATAACAACTTGCAACTGCCCGTCCTGCCATTTCATCTACCAGCTAAAAATGGCACTTGCCCTCAGCTGGTAAAACTGGCAGCCCACGCGAACAAACCTACTAAAAAATATTAAATGGTTTTATGCAGAGTTGTAATTACAGCAAATGTAATAATTTTTAATTGCTGATTGTTATTTGATTAATATTTGAATAATAAATTCACTATATTTTTGTTTACTTGCGATATACAACACGTTTTCACTATTTTAATTAAGGATTGGGGAATATGAATTTATAGTCCTTAATTTTATATACGCTACAGGGATTTTTGGTGACTTCTTCAAACTAATGGTGACGGATTAGTTTTACGCCCTAAAGAAATCGTTTAAATCTGGACCCATCCTAAGCATAGGATTTGAGTTAGTGCCACCAAAAGCTAGTGAATATTGTAGGCTCGCCGACCGTGAAAGAAGAGGGTCGAGCGATAGGAATTACAATAGTAATTTAATAGTGAACATCAAGAAAAGAAGAGGATGCCGTTATAAGCCATTTTGGCTAGCTAAGTGAAAATTAGAACATTTCTTTGTCACCCAAAATTTTGTATTTTACTGCAAATAATTTGGTTTCAAACTACTTTCAAAGGGTTATAAGTGTTTTAATGATGGTTAAGTAGAACTTTTCCAGAACGTAAACTATTTATTTTTTGATTTGGACTTTTTTTTAAGGATAACTAATATACCTGTAACCAAAAGTCCTGGGAGAATTAGGCTATGGCAGAATTGGCATTGCTGGTGGTAGTGCAGGTGGCTGGCGGGTTCTAATTGACTGAACGGCTTTTCGTGATGTCACCAACTACTAGCAGTTGTGGTAGTTGGCAGTTAGAAGGCAAAGTTCCCGAACTTCAACTTCTTGGCTCCTGGACACAACTACCATCACGTAATCGCGACGCAGCAACCAATCAGACGATGTTTTGACGAGCATGCGCAAATTATCGGGTAGGGTAGTTTGAAGTGTTCAGAATTTAACCCGAGTGAAATACACCCGTGTAGGAATTTTCAACAACGAGAACTAATATTTTATTTATAAATAAAATAATGTATAAA
Source organism: Medauroidea extradentata (assembly GCA_003012365.1). NCBI lineage: Eukaryota > Metazoa > Arthropoda > Insecta > Phasmatodea > Phasmatidae > Medauroidea > Medauroidea extradentata. The sequence continues at coordinate 10,130 of PNEQ01082502.1, read as the reverse complement.
GAATTCACTGTGGATGTAGGCAAAATATATACTATGCAGAATATATGTAGGATTTTTTTATTCTCGCTATCTTAAAACCTTTAATGGTATTGCAGGCGTATCCTAATAAACAGCAAACATATACCACGTGACCAACATAACGTACCCTACTCCAGCGAGTAAATTTTCGTAAGTTTCATCGCTGCTGGAAATCCATCTATTAAAATAAATAACAAAGAACTTATTTTGTAGTCGTACATTTAGCTTACAATTTTGTATCAAATGCTCCTACAAAAACAATTAAGGCTATGTTATTGTTTGTATCAGGTCAGTATTGTATTTATAAACTAAATTTCTGGGCACCTAACTATAAACGGAAAGTTCCTTATCTTGCACAAAATTTAAACTCACAAAACTGTTCGCGATATTTTTAAACTTTATAAAACTGTGTCGGCGATAAGCTGAGTTTTTGTTAATACCAAGCTAGTAACTGCAATAGAAACTACCATTTGTGACTAGCATTAACATCAGCAACTACCACCTGCCACCTGCACTACGTGATTGGTCCATATCAACCAATCACAGCCCACCAGCCACCTGCACTACTACCAGTAATTTCAATTCTGCCAGAGGCTTAGTCTTTATATTTGAGCAGCCGAGTTATTATTTGAGACATTTAATTTGAACTGATATTTGAACCCTGAGGATAAATTTTAATCATTTGGAGTGCTACTATTTTACTGGTATTTAATAATTTTAACTTCAAAACACTATTTCAGAACTGTGTGATTTTGAATGCTATGTTTTAATTTTAAGTTTCATGCAGTTTCCTCTCATGATATCAAACCTTTTCTAATAGTAAATTACATCTTTTTTTTTTAATCATAATTGTGTTTGAATTGTCTTGTGTGTTCTGTTGATGTGGATATTCAGGTGTCACTCCATACACACCTACACTACCTTGAAACTTAACCACTATAATATTCAATATATTTCTTCAGCACAGTACACTACTATTAAGTATTCATAAATAAATATTTTTCGTAATAGCTATTAAAATACTTAGTTCCTAGCTAAAGCATAAGACTTAGTACTTTCTTTTAGTGTATACTTATAGGCCTATTTGTGTCATACATATTTAAGCCTACAGAGGCATTCAATCAATTAATTGTCGTTCGGAATTGTACATAAATGCAATGGACAAAGTCAAAATAGATAATATACAACAAGAAACATATTTCAGACAAAGTGATACCTAAAAATATAAACATGAATTTAAAACATTCAAAAATGTGAACGGTTCCAATTTTGTAGCCAATAAAAATCACACGAATTTCTAGAGCTGAGAGTAAGTTAGCACAAAATAGTATATTACATATACTCGTACATGTTACTTTGACTAAAAAGGGTTATTATTATGACAAATTCTGTCAAATAATAACGATAAGTTAAACACTTGTAAATGGGCTAATGCCCGGTGACGAGGAAGCTCCTCCCCATCCCCACAGCACCAACCCTACAGTCCCTTCCTAAACCTTCCAATGCCCCTCACAGTCACCAACTCTTCCCGCAGAGCATTCCACTCCCTCACCGTCCTCACCAGCATTGAATGTTTACCCCTCTCTGTTCTCCTCCACATCCCCTTAATCTTTTCACTGTTATTTCCTTTTTTCCTTAAAAGTTCCCTTAGTTAGCTTGCAGGTCAAACCACCCCATCCTCCTCCCTGTTCATCACTTTATACAACCTGACCAGTCCTTCCACTCTCTTTCTGTTCTTCAACGGTTTACATCCCAATTCATTCATCATCACGCTAGGCCTAAAGTTCCTAACCTCCTCACCAACCTGAACCTACTATAATAAATTTTAACACATTAGTTATGTTGTAGACACACAGCTTGTCCAAAAATTCAGATGTTGTGTAGGTTTACGTAAAGTGCTTTGTCAGACCCTGATGACTTGACACAATTACTGTGTGAAAGAAGGTGATCAAGGAAATTTATGGCATGAAGTCTGGAAGAAAATAAAAGGAGTGTTCGCAGCCAGAAGAATTATCTTTCTGAATTGACAACGTGTTGTGATGTTCTAAGCATGTGCAGAATAGGTGCATGCAACGTTACAAAGTAACGTTCTCTACACGTCACCAGCATGTTGCCGGCACATCTCTAGCACTGAGAGCACAACATGAGCATGTTGTTGGTTGTACACTTCTGGCACATGTAGGCAACATAAAACAAGATTCCGTCTGCAACATTGCCAGCAGGTCGATTACGGATCTTTTAGAGCATGACGTCTTATTTGAAACGTGTCGTTCGTAAGTCGGGCTTCTTAAGAATCTGAGAGAAAATTTCGATTACGTTTCTGTCCGTCATAACAGTTTCGCATCACACAAGGCGTCTTAAGTAATACGCTTGAAAAACACATGTTGATACTTCTGATGCTCGGTTGTCACCACAATTACGTATTCGCTGACCAATCAAGAAAAAGAGGCTTTATTTGTCATCGTCGCAAGCTCATTGCTCATTGTTGTTTATAAACATTAAGTTTTAAACATAACCATATTATAAATTATTCTTTCTCGAATTTTATTTGTTATTTACTCTTTCATACATGCAAATATAAATTGTATGCTAATTTGTAATTAATGTTAGTTTTCCGTGCATCATGCGAGGTTATGTAATTACGTCTATGATTTCAAAATAACTTACCAACAAGTTCAACATTATTTGGCGTGATTCATTTAACGTTGTGTATAAAATTCTGAAACTTAAGAAATAAAATATATGCATGTACACTGAAGCAATACTTTGTAGGCCTACTTTGTTAAAACAAGTAAAAAAACTTTTAACCTCTTACATGGCAATTACGAAGTGTGATGCGGCGCAATCTTTTTCTGTAGTCTTAGCGTTTTCCGATGAGTTTATATACAAAATTACATATCGATGGCTTAGAATGAAAACCCCGTAACTACAAAATTTAAAATATTGTAAATTTTGGATGGAAAAAACTAAACGTTTTGACATTATTCAAAACTTTTATTTCGCAAGCAAGAAATAAAGTCGCCTTATTTAAATTATGGCATTATGTAAACTTAAAATTGCTGGTTACTTTCTTGTGCTAACTTTTGGAGACAACGTAAGAGTTGGAGTTACGATGTTTTCATTCTAAGCCATCGATATGTCAAGGCTCAGAAATTACTTGTATAAATAGCTATATGTTCATTTTACTTATACAAATGATGCGACAACTTAACTGAGACTATGTAAGTGATGTTCCTTGCAAGCACATGTAATGTGCTGCATTCTTCAATGTTGCTAGTGTAACATTTCTGGCACATACAGAGATATACTGATGATTCTGTGAACCAACTAGGCACATTGTAATATTGCAGCAGTTTCATTTCGGTCACCACATATGCTGTCTAGGAAAATATCTATAAATATACCTAAACTGACCTGGACACTTCAAAAGAAGGTATGGTACATAAATTTGTAAACGTCAATTAAAATTACATAAATTTTAATGTCAGTATGAATGAATTTTTGCAAAATAGTTTCTGCAACTTTGCGAGCTATGTGTGTGAGATTGATGTGTTTCTGGTGAAGTATTTACAAAGAAGTAATATTATAACAGTAACACATGTTCAAGACACCATTGCAAAATATTTGCTAAAAAAAATTATGGCAAAAACAGTTTTCTAGGTTTGCTCTTTTTTTATGCTGTACAGTAAATGTCTTGCAAATTTTAATGAACGGGTATGAATGTTATCTAAATATTACATCCCTTTTATATGTAATCATTTACCACTGTTTTAATTTTAAAAAAAATTGCTGGAATACTGACAAAACATTTTTTTAAACATTCAAAAGAATTTTACAACAAACTTTGGCAACAAATATTATTTGTTAATAACGGGGGTTCTTCAGTCTGTGTTTTTAAATTTTACTTTTCATCTTTGCAGATTTGTTGTTCTGCATTATATACAATAAAGGTAATTTTTGGCCTGTTCCTCTTATTGTACAGCACTCTTGGTAAGTTACTGTCTACTTAGAAAAAAAAGACAATAACTCAGTAGTGGGTAATGGATAGCCTAATATTGTAATTCCTGTTCAGATAATAAACATAAGGTTGGGATTTATTTTTGACCAAACTTTACCATTAATGCAAAAAATCTAGTGCTCTGAATAGTTGTTGGCTCCTTCAGCTCTATCTGCTCAGCGTGATATGTTATAACGCTCACGAATCCTGCTGAAAAGTTTAATTAACACTGTCATAAATCACAATAAACAAAAACAAAGGCTATTTCAGTCCTATTGCTTCACATGTCCACCACTCTGTTGTTTGCGGACCCATAATTTACACCAATTGGCATAACTATATCAAATAACATAATTTTGTGTTCATTTATTCAGACGCATGAAATTAGGTATTACAAGTTAACAAGACAAGATTCTACAGGCTGTCTGTGTAATACAATTTGCCTAAACAATAAGTGTTATTAAAAGCTTTTATTCTACAGGCTGTCTGTGGAATACTGTCTGCATAAACAATAAGTGATAAATGTTTTTATTCTACAGGCTGTCTGAGGAATACTGTCTACATAAATGTTAAGTGATAAAAACTTATTCCACAGGCTGTCTGTGGAATACTGTCTGCATAAATGATAAGTGATAAAAGCTTTTATTCTACAGGCTCTCTGTGGAATACTGTCTGCATAAACGATAAGTGTTAAAAACTTTTATTTTACAAGCTGTCTGTGGAATACTGTCTGCATAAATGATAAGTGATAAAAGCTTTTATTCTACAGGCTCTCTGTGGAATACTGACTGCATAAACGATAAGTGTTAAAACTTTTATTCTACAGACTGTCTGTGGAATACTGTCTGCATAAACAATAAGTGATAAAAGTTTTTATTCTACAGGCTGTCTGAGGAATACTGTCTACATAAATGTTAAGTGATAAAAACTTATTCTACAGTCTATCTGTGGAATACTTTCTGCATAAACTATAAGTGTTAAAAACTTTTATTCTGCAGGCTATCTGAAGAATACTGTGTACATAAACAATAAGTGATAAAAACTTGTTCTACAGGCTGTCTGTGGAATGCTATCTGCATATATGATAAGTGATAAAAGTTTTTATTCTACACACTGTCTGTGGAATACCGTTTGCATAAACAATAAGTGTTATTAAAAGCTTTTAATTTACAGGCTGTCTCTGGAATACTGTCTGCATAAACGATAAGTGATTAAAGCTTTTATTCTGCAGGCTGTCTGTGGAATACTGTCTGCATAAACAGTGAGGGATATGATATAATGCAGTACAATTTAAATTTAACATTTAACAACATTTTACAATTAATTTAATTGATCCTGTCAATAAAGCAAGCACTTTTGAAGTTTCCCTTACTCCCCCACTTCAGGTGGCATGTATCATTCTAATACTTGTTAATGAAATAATGTATCAAATATACGTAATGAACTTTGTATTTAAATTTCATTACACTGATAAGATACAAATTTTTTTCCACTTATTCTTGTAAGACGGTTTTCAAAATGTTCATTAAAGCTGACAATACTAATTTCATTTATAATGCTTCCTTGCTAGCTTTTCATTCTGACAAAGAAGTTGTAAATTATTTAATAATGACCAATAAAATTTACAGTAAACAAGCTCCAGGGGTGCAAATCTGCTTCTGAGGCAGGATGAGCTCTGATTTCAGCAGGTGTGTGTGTGTACCCGCATAAAATGTGCATGTTAATGTGATATTTAAAAATAATATATATGTCAGGTATGTTTTTGTTTTTAAATTCTTCTTCCTGTTTGACTAATTTGTCCTTACAACCCCCATTCCACCAACCCATTTTCTTCAAAGGATCTAAAATATGAATAAGTCTGGCACTGTAACCAGGCCCATCAAGAGTCTGCTCAGACCCCGTTGATATGGTGACCTTGGGCCCCTACCAATCCATGTTTCAACCGTTCAATAAAGGAGGCCTTTAATTTTTCCATTTTACCATTCAATGTTGTGATTACTTGTTATAAACATATACTGTAGTAAAATATAAACATATAAGTGTTGAAATACAATAATCTAATCATAATGTCTCAAGGAGCTCCAGTGCTCCCCCTCCCCCCAAGAGCCTGCTGAGCGCAGTTGCAACAATGCACACTACACCCTCTCATCAGGCCTGACTGTAATACCAGGAGTATAACACTGACCAGACACCCCGTAGTTTAGGAGCAAAGAGCAGGTTTAAGTTTTGCACTTCACGCAACTTAAAAAATGTTATCATTACATATATTTATTGCTTCAAAAATATGTATCTACCATACATCTAAACACCTTAGCTATGTGAAAAAATAAAAAAAAATAAATAAATATTGTGTATTTCCTGGGTTGATAGACATTTGTAGTACTTTCAGCGCAATGAGCCATTTCGGGTGATTTGAAGTCTAGCATTAGTATTTCTCGGACGGAGGTTTTTCTCGAAAATAATTTTGCGCCGTCTCGTTGCATTGACTTACGTGCACTTCGGCAGCTCTGCTTGTTGTTTTTTGGCACCGTGTGTTTGTGCACTGTTGTCTGTCATTCAGAACAAAGTTACTGCGACACTATACGTCTGTGATTTGCGAGTATACCGCCAGGGCGGGCGTTAAAAACATCCACTAATCACTGACCACGACGCAGAGCTGCAAAAGTCCACCTGAAGCATTAAAACAAGTCGAAGCAAAATTCTTTTCGCAAAAATTAATTCTCTGTACTGATGCTTATTAAAATATAATGCGCTGTATGACTGCCAGGAAGTGAACTGCCACACTAGTATCAATAACCCTTCAAGCTGTATGCCAGCAAAAATGCTTTAATTTATGATATTGTACCGAACGTTTTCGACTTGTACTAGGGGCAGCGGTGGCCGAATGGTCAGACCATTCGCCTCCAACCAAGGCGATCCGGGTTCGATTCCCGGCGGGGTCGGTCCCCGGATTTTCTCATGTGGGAATCGTGTCGGACGATGCCGCTGATCGGTGGGATTTCTCGGGGATCTCTCGTTTCCCCCGCCCCTTCATTCCGTACTAACCTCATGTCACCCTTCACCAGCGCTAAAGATCTCGATGTTGAGCCTCTGACCAAAAATTCTCTCACTCACTCTCACGTAACCATACTAACTGACCAAAATAAATGAGACGATTCACAGCGCATACATGATATTGCAGAACAGCTTGTCACTATTTCGGACGAGCAATCCTCACGTCTAGAAGAACAAACGAATGCCGTGTGATGGAAAATTTCAGGTCAAAATAATGTGTTCTGGGGAAATAGTCATTCCAAATACATTTTCTGCTCCCCTGATCGTTTTACTGTGGCGTGCCGTCACAGCTAGTATTGGCAACTATATACCTGACAACTCGTATTCAGTTGGTCTATAGCCTACGTATTGTGCGATGCAGCATTCCACAGTAATTATCCAGCACGCACGCTATGTACTGTACGTCATGTGCAAAAACTGTGACCTATTGCAGAAACTGTGCAATTTTAGACCTATGCTCATATGATATTTTTGGTTCCTTAAGACGTGAAAATTGTTCCCCCAGAATATTGACAAGCAGTTTTAAAACAGTGTGTATAAACGTCATATGGTACTGTATTTATTTAAATGTTTAATATTATTCCTAGAAATATTTTGCATTTTTTATGTTTTTAAAAATGGCAAATACCTTATTGTAGCAATAAAAACAATGTAATTTTAACGAGTGCTATTATGCATTTCAGTAAGTACCTCGTAGCACGAATATTCGCTGTGAACTGACACACAATTAAAAAAAAATAGTATTAGCTGTTGTAAACCAATATAACGTATATACCTATTCAATTCCGGGTAGAATTTAGAAAGAAAACAAGAAAACAAAAAAAAAAAAAAAGTAGAACAATACCAACGCAATTCTGGAATAGAACGTAGTCATTGTATGAAGAGAGACGACAGCAAAAAAAACTGTAAAATAAAACAAAACTAACAAAATAAATCGTATGAAAAAATGACGACAAAACTGAACGAGGACAACGATGACAACGCAAATGACAAGTGACAGGAATGTATGTGAACACAGACAACAACAAAGCGAAAATAGACGAAAAGCAGTAGGCTTCCTTCAACAACATATTTATTTTTTATTGTGGAGTTTTTCTGCAACACAACATTTGCAGCGGCGTATGTGAAAAAAAAAAAACAGGTTCAGTTATCAAACTAAACTATCATAAAATGCTGTCATTTGTATTTTTGAACTTCAGTTATCAATTTATGTAAACAATTTTCTTCTCGTCAGTGCTGTATATATTTTTTTATCGTAAATACCTAATAAAACTATTACTGTTGATCTACTGTTCGTACCACATTTGTAGATGTTTACATCACAAATTTGTACGTTGGTTGCAGCAGAGATGAATTTACATTGGTTTTTTCTTGTTTTATTCACACATCCATACACACATGTGCGTATAGGTGTGTGTGTGTGTGTGTGTGTGTGTGTGTGTATATATATATATATATATATATATATATATATATATATATATATATATATACATGACAACATATTATTCTTCATACAATCTCTTTTACAATGTCATCCGAACGATTTATTTTGGGGGATGGTATGCAATATGTAGAGACCTAAGCATTCTCAGATTTGTTTAGGGAAGAAACTAAATTTCATACACCTTTATGTGTGATACTTTCACAGTTAGTGCAACTGCCGCAACTAATTTGATACGTCCTGGAGGGATTCATACCAATAAAGACGAAATAACAAGTTGTCATCTCCATGTTTTGTATTCTACTGCGGTAGCAAGAAGCCGGTACGCAAGAGTAGACGAATATTTGTGACATATAACCTACACGCCAGGAATTAAGATTTATTTCGCGTTCCCTTACAAAACACCCACCCAGAATTTTACAAAATGTTTAGTCACTGGTGATCCAATTACACAAGAGGAAAACCGCGAGTGAGATGTTTCGCTATGTTTACGTGCCTAGGCAATTGTTTACCTAAACCCATAGACAAAGTAGTTTGCAAACTATTCAACGCGTGGTTGCTTTCTGCACATGTTGTGTTTATTTCAAGAGCAACGGCCAGAAGAGCGAGGCGCAGAACCTCTGTTGCTCCAACCAGCTCCAACTGTCTGGTCGAGAATGTACGATACTTTCCAACAAAAACACGGCCAGTGTCGAAGCGAAAAGAGCCACACTTTGGTTAAGGTTAATTCTACTACAGGCTAGAAAGAAACCGTGTTTTCTTATGTGAGAGTTTGGCACAAGGAAAATTTCTCTCGCTATCGTAAAGGGACCAGAAAAATACGAAACTGTAGTAAAATTCAAATTCAAATACGCTTAGAAATGACAGAAGCCAATGAACTTAATTTTAAAAGGAAAATATATCAAATTCGCCTTTAAAAATATCAACTTAATGTAACTTAAAATTCAGGAAGCTCTGTGATTGGTCAGTTTGTATCCATTACCGATACCAGCGCTCAAGCGGTAGAAACGTTATCTGTGACAAACTTTTAACATTGATCTTTCTAACTTGTAGTAGAATTAACCTTACTTTGGTACATCTATAGGCGATTCGGGATAAAGTGAGCACTCAAAAAAAAAACCCCCTGCTGAATTTCTATTTTCAGCGTATTCGTATCTTTCCGCACGTAACGGCTAGTGACGTGAAGTACATAACCTCTCCGGACACGTTACTTGATGTTTGTGCGTCTAAAGGCCCAATTCCACTGAGGCAACATTTTGGCAACATGTAGCATGCGGCAGTGACGCACATGCGAGTCTGATTTCAACTGAGGCAACACAATGCGTCATGTGGCATGCGACAATGACGCATGCGACATGTCGCCACCTGTCGGGCCGACAATATTGCCGAATGCCACAAAAATCTTGCTGTCGAACAGCGTCGCCCTCGATCCGGCAGTGTGTGGATCGGTGCGGCAAATTATGGGCGACAAGATGGAATGGTCCAGTGAAAAAAATGTTCAGTTTATTGAAGGCTATCGTAATGCCCCTGAACTATGGAATGTGATGTTAGCAAAGTACACAAATCAATAAACTGAAAATGGATAATTTTATTAAACGGTTTGCAATTACATACGAG
>PNEQ01082501.1:0-71306 GCA_003012365.1 Medauroidea extradentata | reverse complement strand
GGAGGGGGAGATGGTGGGTGTTCATTACATTATTATCATTTTAACCCCCCCCCCCCACACTTCCTTTTTATAATAATCGTGGCTACGCCAATGTAGATAGAACCCTAAGACGCTGAGAGTTAATACAACGTCCAATCACAGGCCACTAAATCAGAGTTATAGGTGTTCACGCAAGGCATTGAAACAATGAATAGTAAAAACATTTCCGCGGAAGTCCGGGCTCCCTACTAACGACAAAACTCTCGTACCAGATTGTGCGGAGAGGTAAGAATGTCGCTCGCTTCGCGGCTGATCAGATCCTGACGCACAGACTCCCAGCAGACGTAATCTGGAGCGACGCCTTATCGCGACGTCTACTGTGTCAACAGCGGCTCGGCGCCGGAGTAGTTTCGTCACCGCCCACTATCACCTACATGCCTGTTCCGAGAAAAACGCCGGTGCGCTTCCTTATTAGGAAGCATTGCAGTGTTGCCAACGTGTGTGCAAATTACACACATTTTAAGTGGTTTGAGACATTTTGTTGTCGAATGCTCAACACACACATGAGCACACACATATACATATAGATATAGACATAGGCTATATATACACACAAATATACATATGTATATGTATGTATACACACGTGTTGATACTATACTATTAATCAGACTTCGATGAAAATGGTAAGTTGTGTGCACGCCCGCGAAGGTTTCTAACAGTACAAAAATATTTCCTGAAATTTGTTTCTAAAACGGTCCTTAACATAAGTTTGCACGAGTCGGAATTAAATTTTGTTTTGTTTAGAAAAATATTTAACTAAAAATGTTTTATTGTGATTAATTAACGTTGACACTATTGGCAGTATTTAAATTATAAATAACATAGAATTTAAAAAAAATTTTATCGATAACTTTTATTAATATTAAATTTTTTTTCTCGAAAAAATTGAGGTTTTGAAAAACAAATATTGAAAATTGAAATACATATATTGTTACGAATTACTTAAAGGCTTTTAAATTGAAAGTCACGCGAACAAAGTCGCAGGCAATATCTAACATTAGATGATAACCACTTTATGTTCGCTTGTTTAAACTATAACTAGTTATATTAAACGTACATAAACAGAGAAAATTGTCCTTTATACTAATAGCTTGAATGGCTTTCATGTTATTTTAGTCCTTGGTGTCTTGCAATTTGTTCTTACGAAGAAATGCGACCTAGGAAGTTACAGTTTTTCGTTAGGTTCTGCGAATGTCCCAACGAATCCTATAGGAGTCTCCCTTCTAAATCCGAATCAACGGTTACGATCAGCGACACGTTTATCACCGAAATTACAGTTAATTCGTTCGTGACTGATGGAACTAGGAATCACTTAAAAGCAGTTAACAGGAATACGAAATCACAGACAAAACAGTAATACAGACATGAAATGACGTGGCGGTTCGTTTGATACGGTCGAACTTAGCCGTTTATTGGCTGCCCGAGGCTGTTGATACCAGCCCCGTGTATGTTTGGCTCCTGCATGTTACGGCAGGTTTCCATTTGGCCTGGCTGCCGGGTAGCAGGGCAGCCACTTTACGCTGATTGGCGGTAGATGTCTCCGCCGTGTTGCTGGCCAGGGAAGCCATTTTGCTGGTGTGTGTGACTGAGTTCACTGTCCTACCAGCTATTTCACTTCTGTATTCCTAAATATTCTATGACGAAATTCACTGAGAATAAGTGGAAATAAATTTTTTAAATGTAGCATTTACTCACTGGAACTGTCAGCACGGTTTTACCACCTTCAAAGTGCTCTTTTTTGACCGAAACAACTGCTCGGAATTTAACAGAAGTGGTTCATTTAGCAATGATTAGAGATTGTGAAATTTCACCAATTCAATGACCTGCATGTTAGAATCAAATATCCTATGCATACTCAAGCCCCGACTATTTGTCCACTAGCTGCTGCTCAGTGGAACAACAGACTATGAACGAATAGACAGGGTTTCAGTATGCACAGGATACTTTGGTAACAACATGCGGGTCATTGAATTCGCGAAATTTCACCATCTCTACCTATGATTCAAGTTTTATAGTACACGACTGCTGATAAATGTAGACTATTCTTGACAGTGTATGCCACAAGGACAGCCTCTGCAAGTCAGCTGATCTACACTCGAACTGTCTCGAGTGGTACGCCTACACTTCCTTCTGTTTGCCTCGCCATCAAGCGAAGGCCGACCACATTCCCAACTAGCTACACCTTGCAACTGCTCCCGTCGCAACGAAGAAATTCGCACTCTTTTCTGAGAAGCTCATTTTCTTATCTCAGACCTTGTATGGTAACATGTGCAAGAATGAATCACCCGATGTAAACTTTGTAACGAAGCGAGTTACTGCATATTTCTCTTGAGAGAACGGAAGTTGGTGTTTTCATCATTCCGCAATAGATTTCTGCGAACAGACTATAAAATACCTTGTCGAGGCAATTCCATTTATGCTGTGTTCCAGTCGAAAATGCTAATGAATTGTCACGAGAACTCGCTGTGGTAACCCTCAATTATGTTTTTCCAGTAATTCACTATGAAGTGTCTTTTCAGTGTAAACAATTCCAATGAAAATTTCTACGCCAAAAGAAAAATACAGCCGTACAATTTGTTACTGCACAACTGCATGAATATCATCATTTTTAAGCCATTTATTTATTAGGATTGTCAGTCGCTAACGCTCAGACTTGAGCGTGGATGTTAATAAGAGATCATCGGTGATAGAAGTCCAAGGTTCGATTCTCGATACAACCGCGTGTAATTAGTTATGACTCAGCACATAAATATATGCACAGCCAAACTAATATTTAGTTGTACTAGCCAAATATTTCACTTGGGCAACAAAATAAAACCAACAAAGTAATATTGCAGATTTTGTTTAAATTAACTTAACGTGTATCTTGCAGTGTAGGGGCCGCGGTGGCCGAATGGTCACACCATTCACCTGCCACCAAGGCGATCCGGGTTCGATTCCCGACGGGGTCGGTCACCGAAATTTCGCATGTTGGAATCGTGACGGGCGATGTTGTTGGTCAGCGGGATATCTTCGGGGACCTCCAGTTTCCCCCGCCCTTTCATTCCGGTGCTGCTCCTTCATGTCACCCCTCACCAGTGCTTATCGACCTCGATGTTATGGACATTATCTTTCATTTATTTGAAACAATTGCAAATAACTAGAATATTTTTTACCAAATGCTTTGAAAAAATTTGAGACTGCTTTGTGTTATACGACACACAATTTTAATAATGTACTGTTCGCTAGAAAAAAATTATTTTGCTTCATGTTGGCTTATTTTTACCACAAAATATGTGACATTTGCAGGGGGGGGGGGAATCTAAAAATCCGTTGGTGCATTGCAACAGAAAAATTCAGATAAAAACTATGATATGTACGCCTTAAAACTGTAAGAATGAATTTTCGATACATGTATTAATTTGCGTTAGGAAAAATATTTTCGTAACCCCTGCAAAAAGCGAAGCCTTACCACTAACTCTTGGCGTGTCAAAAAAAAAGTACTGACATTTTTAAGAATCTGTTAATTAATGTAACTAAAAAAAAAAAAAAAAAAAAAAAAATAGAAATCCAAGGCAACCGTTGTGACAAGATTTGCACGGTATTTTTTTTTCTCGAGAAAATAATCGTACATCAACTTGTTTCAATTCCTTGCGTGCAAACGTGCAGTTCTACTACATGGCTATTGGCAGGGTGTCTTCGTGAAGAGGCGTGGCTCATTTGACTACGCCAATCACAATAAGGTTCATACGATGAAACTTGTTTGCGATTTGTTGGTAGAACCATAAGAAGATGAGAGTTAAAAACATGCAATCACTGGCCATCAAACAGAGCTGTACACGTTCAAATAATCACTGAAACATGTTCCTGCAAAATTCTTCACTAAATATCAGTGGTTCTAAAATACTCATATTTGCATATATGTTCTCCGATAGCAAATACAATCATGTTTCAGTTGGCCAACTGTTGGCAGAGGCGGCCAACATTCGCTAGTATGATCGTCTACCTGAAAGTGTCGTAAAGGGGCCTCCCTACTAGCGTTTGAAAAGCGTTGCAGTGAGTTACGGCTATACTTTTTTTTTTACGAAACTACTAAACACGCACTATACGTGTGTATCTACTAAAAGAACACACACTTTAAACTATGCCGCTACAGTTTCAAAAATTCGGCACGTTTATTTAAAACATAATTTTCGGGCCACTCAAAATGGTCAAAAATTGGTTTATCAGACTGCCGTACGTGTAAAAACAACAACCGGATTCTAAAAAACACAACTATAGAAACCGTTAGGCTTGTCACAAATAAAATAATATCGTCACAGCTTAAAGTCCCATAGTAAAAAGGATAATAGTAAATCACTGCACGCCAGCTGAGTGGCTTGCACAGAGAGGCGATAATACATTACATACGTCGGTCAACGGCAACCTTACTGCTCCTGACTCGCACACACAAACACAACCTATCTAGGGAGGCTCTTTAATCAGGCCACTTCAGTAAATATGTTTCTACGTAATACTGAAATAATTTTAATGCGGGCAACTTAGTTTAAAATGATTGCCATATTTCAGTATACGGTCCACAAGCAGCCAAAGCAAAGAAAGCCACAATCATCTGAGTATAATAAGAATGCTTGTGGTACACTTGTGGGTGATTTACACAATGCCTCACGTTTGGAACGAACAAGCATTTTATTGAACGCGTCACTGTGGCAAAGTCCAATGTACTTGCAGATCTCAATCTCGAACAAATCCGTTGCATACACCTTCAAAAAAAACCCGCATTAAAAAACCGATTTTATACGAAGTTTTAGGGATTTAAAATAATGCTTCCAATGTGCGTGGTGTCTTGAAAGTCACATTCACAAGTAGTCTGAAGTGTGTTTTATTTTCGTAGATAAGCGTTGTGGACGCACGTTTACTGGTCTCTGAGAAAAAACGTAACTCCGTACACACTGCATGCAGTTTGAGCACCAGTCAGGCGGCCGTCTTAAGGGGGAGTGTTAGACAATATTATTGTACTTTCCGTTTCTGAGCCATAACACTTATTAAAACTGTATTATCGAAATATTTTCTTTGTCAAAGTGTAGGAAATGTTCTTGGTAAACTGCTTGACATAAATAATAATGGCACCTTTTATAAATTTTTTCGTGCAGAGTCATAGCAAGCTAATTCGTGATAACTGGTAAGGTTACATGATCTGAGTACGGACCAATGGCGGAAAGGAAGGAAGGATAAAACGGGATAACCCCGAGAAAAATCTGGTGCGCCAATACTAAAAGTTTGAGATTCGATGAAAATCAGAAGGGGGGGGGGAGAGATTAATATCGCCGTCCCATAATCCAACACGTAATGGAAAGTACGTTGGCACTCAATATTTTCACAATTGTTTTTACTTTCTACAATGTTTCTCAGCGCTGTTATATACACGATTCTTCCTCCACACCTCACCCCTCCCCTTCCCCGCGCAAAAATTTTTGCAAAAACACTCTAGTCTTTCTTTGCAGTACTTGTCTTTTCTCTCATACATTTCTTTTTTACAAGAGATCTTCGCATCATTACTAGACAAAAAATTTTTCCAGAAAGCAGGAATCTTCGCCGTCAGGGACGTCAAAGGACCTAAAGTTTCAAGGGTCAACGGAAAGTCAAGGTGGCAAAAGAAGGACGGCTACATAAATTTGCATGGATTTCATTACACTAAATGAATAATTCATCTTCACGCGCACGAATATCTCAGGTGTTGGGCATGCTTTCCCGACGACACAAATAATACGATGTCTAAAGACATCTAAGAAAAACATTTTTAAAAATTTACATGGGTATTAGGAAGTGTATTACGGCGGCTTTAAAGTGAACAACATTCCTTGTATTACTTGATTGAAGCGTTGCCTATTACCAAAACAGAAAACCAGTTGAGTTATAGCATACAAATTCGCGCTCCAAGACGTGTAAGTAGGAAATTTAACACTTGTAAATTTGCAAACTTTACACTCATCATAAATAAGTCGACACTTTAAATAAAAACGTAGAACAGGAACATTTTACAGCCAATCCATAATATAAAAATAAATTATTCTCTAGGCGCACTGTAAAACCACTGATTTGTTTCAAATTGTCTGTAAAACAAAAGAATATATTCAGTGAATTTTGTAAGATTACTGATTATTTAGTGAATTGTGTGAAACAACACATTAATTTTTCCGTCTTACTTTTAATGTATTCTCCCATCCACCTTTAGGCGTGGTTTCCAAGACACATGTTATCAAGATATTTGCCGAAAAAATTTTTCATATGACAACACTCTTAATATCCTAGAACTGGGTACGTAACCACTAATACCGAGTTATAGCTTAAGAGCGTCACCTAACTGCGCGTTAGAGGCTCAGAAGTGTCGGAGATATAAGGGCGATCTCGAAGCGCGCATCAAATGCCGCACCGCCTCAACGAGCCAAGCGCTGAACTAGCAGTAACCTTCCGGAGGACGAAAGTCATTATATTTTATGTGGATGGTCACAGGTATAGTATAAGCAATAGTAGTTGAGTAATGCCAACTGTACACAATGTCAGAAACTATTTCCTCTGCCTTGTCGAAGCATGAAACATTATAGGAAATTAGTAGACCAAAGTCAACGCAGAAGTTCCAATTTTCCAAAATGGTGGGTACCGATCCCTTGAGGCTAGCTGAAAAAGGGGGGACGAGGAGGTGGGTGTGAGAAGAGGAAGGGGGCCTTTTAAAGCCAAAGGACTCAATCCAGCTGATTCTCCGGCGGAGATAATTTCTGACGTGTAAACCGTTTCCTTCTCTATACTGTGCTTAATATACCTCTCTTTATGCAGCCACTCCGTCTACAAACCATTCCCTATGAGATCTTCTCTTCCGTATTACGCCATGATTGGTTCAACCTTCTCTCTCGTAAAATGCAGGTGAGTGACTGCAGGGAAGTAACGCACGTAAGCATTTCACGTACGCACAGACTCATCCGTATCAAGTCAAAGCTGGCGGAATGCTTTTGAAACGCCAACTAACACCGGAACTTGATCTACCGTCGATTCAAACTCTTTTTGGAAGACTCGCGTACGTTGGTTCCCGCTAACAGTTTTTTCTGGCGCAGATTCGATAACGCCGACGCCGTATGTATTCAACAACTTGGTAACACAGAATAGTTAGGAATACAGAAGTGAAACAGCCAGTAGAACGGCGAACTCAGTCACGCCCGTCAGTAAAATGGCTTCGCTGGCCAGCAACATGGCGGAGACGCCTACTGCCAATCAGCGTAAGGTGGCTGCCCTGCTAGCCGGCAACCAGGCCAATAGGAAACCTGCAGTAACATGCAGGAGCCAAACACACACGGGGCTGGTATCAACAACCTCTGGCAGCCAATAAGTGGCGATATTCACCCGTATCAAATAAACCGCAACGTCAATTCACGTCTGTATTAGTATTTATTCTTCTGTGGTGGTAATGCAAGTCGGTACTGTATTCCTTGAAGTATATGGCAGGTTATTAAGAATCGACTATTAATGCCAGAATTATAGGTATTTCTTTCTGTCCGCTGTTAACTCTTTGGATAAAAAAAAATAGCCAGCCTCCAAAGCGCAATCTGATAAGCGCCGGTCTACAGGACGAAAAGTACTGGGTTCGAATCTTAGCTCAGGCACAGAAGTTGTGTTGTCACTTCACTCTCATTAGCTCTCAATGTATCAAACGAAAAAAAAAATCTAAGGTCCAAATAACTCTTTTCTCTCAAAGCCACGCTGCAAATAACTACGAAGTCTTCTGACCATGTGCAAGTAAGGAACTGAAACAAGGTAGAGTGATGTATGTATGCATGTATGTGTATGTAGATACACACATATATACATATACATATATATATATATATATATATATATATATATATATATATATATATATATAATACTACTTGTCCCAGAACAAACAAACGCCGTTGCTGCACCTGAGAGAAAATAAAAATCTGAGAGGAAATGTCCTCTACCACTATTTGATCAGACGCACCGATAAGTAGTTATCAATTAAAATAAGTAATCAAGTGCGCGCTACAGCGGCAAGACCGACTATGTTACAGATAGGTAGCTTGCAAGATAATAGCAGAAAATCGATGGAATGGTAAGGGCACATAATATTTACAGAAGTGAAATAGCCGGTAGGACAGGGAACTCAGTCACACGCGCCAGAAAAATAACTTCCCTGGCCAGCAACATGGCGGAGACGCCTACCGCCGATCAGCGTAAGGTGGCTGCCCTGCTAGCCGGCAGCCGGGCCAATAGGAAACCTGCCGTAACATGCAGTAGCCAAACATACACGGGGCTGGTATCGACAGTCTCGGGCAGCTATAAGCGGAGAAGTTCACCCGAATTAAATGAGCTGCCACGTCATTTCACGTCTGTATTACTATACAGTCTGTGCCTGTGAGTGGGAATACGCCGACGTGACCGGATTTGGAAGTTCAACAGAATAAAAAACTTACTAGAACATGTAATTACGAGAAATTATATAGTTTCACTGCAGTTACTGTTTTAATGCTTAGGCGTGTGGGCGGGTTTGGAGACTAGGGCGGCGCGAAAGCCGGTCGAGATTATGAACGGCCAGAGGCCAATCCTCTCCAGGAAGGGGAAACAGAAACGGGAGGGGGTAGGCGCCGGGTGGCCAGCTGTGGCCTATGACCTCGGTCGACTGGGAGCGCCGTCCAGGGCGCGGGGACCTGTCTTGGGTCACTGACCCTATTCCGCCTGATCTCCTTCATCGGCAACCTGCCCGACGACCTTCCGGTGACGGCGATGGATAGTGTTTAGTACTGCTCGAGTTGCCATGGTGTTGGGACAGTGTGCGAGATAAACATTTCTAGCTAGAGGTAGGGCCATGAACTATTCGCGAAAATAATTTTACCACAGTATGTTTCATTCACGGCCGTCTTTAGTAGAAGGCCGGAGTCGTGAATGTGGCAACGCTGCACCGGGGGCCTGCTGTCTATCACTTCTTGACTGCCCTAGTCTCTGTAACGTGTCTAGATGCAGCTCTAGTGACGTGTGCACGTCTAAACAATCTACGGTTACCAACGAGCGACCGGCAGTAGGCCTCTGATGCAGCGTTGCCACATACAAGACTCCTGCCTGCTACTAAAGACGGCCATGTTTCAATATCTTACGTGCACATCGGCAGCAATGCTTCATGGTTAGAGGCCGGAAAAATTCAGGGGGGTCACTGACCTGTAAGCTAGCTTCCAAGAATATATGTGAAATCGTGCAGACAGCAACTGTTTATTAGCTGCTCGCTGACATAGTGAAATGGGCCTGTATTCAGTTACAGTTTTATAATTGGCTCAGCTACTTCCAGGAAGTGTCGAGTAAGTCAACGGCCAATTGTGAACGCGATACAGACATATAGTTGCTGGAACTCTAGCTTGCGTTCAAAAGAAAACGGGGATATTTCAGGTGTCTATTCATGGTAATAGATAGTGACCCTTGTTTCCCGCGAAAAGAATTTTGCCTCACTTTGTTTCCGTGCCTTACGTGCACATCTAAAGTTCTGCTTCGTGGTCAGCAAGCGGATATTTTAACTGTCGCGAGCCTTGGTATTCTATCGGCAAATCACAGACGTGTGTTGTTGCAGAAACGTTATTGTAATTGGCTCAGTCAAATGATACACGGTTCTTCACACAGACACGCTGCCAATAACCATGAAGCAAAATTGCAGATGTGCACGTAATGCACCGAAACAGACTGGGGCAAAATAATTTTCGCGAAAAAAACAGGGTCCCTAGTAATATATGATGTTTATCGCGGGAAAACTTGACTGTTTGCTAGATTTCAACATACTTTCAGCTTACCATAAGATTACTGGCTTTTCCTTGTACGCGGAACTGTTACCCCATTTGATTAAGCCAATAAGAATCTCGCTATTGCAATATTTGATGCTTGTTACTGGCCTGCAGACAGCTACAGAGTGTCAGTTGTGTATCGCCAAATCATACATGTTGCGAGAAACTACAGTGTTTTCAAGGGTGGGTATGTTGGCACAAGACATTTTCGCGATATACCATCACTAGAGACACGCAAAATGCTCGTTATTATTTGGTGATATACTGTCCTGTAGATTATTGAACATGTTTCGTGTTTTCATTGGATAACTGTGGTGTCATCTGACTGTGAATGCCCTGCATACTAGGACTGGAAGACTTCTACTATTGGCCAGAAGATGTCTCCTGCGAGCATCACCAAATTCAGCTAATGGCAGACGTCGTACGAGCGTACAGTACGTCGGAGCTCAGTCTTCTGATAGAGAAAATAACGCGAATGTTACATGTCTCTGACCATCACCTCTACCCATGGTCACTGGCAGCGTGTCTTCCTGAAGTGACGTCTCCCATTTGACTGCGACAATCACAAGAAAGTTCCTGCAACACCACGCGTCTGTGACTTACGAGTAGAACCTCAAGACACGTGACAATTAAAACATGCAATCACCGACTATGAAGCAGAACATCAATCAAGAACTGTATGTAATTGGGACCAAAGTTAATATTAAGGTTTTCAGTGTTATGAAACAATTACAGTTGTTTTTAGTTTTATCGACAGTTTTCATAATGGAAACATTAAAGGCGAAAGCGAAATGTCCGAAAGAAAAATTTAAGCAGTGCTGTATTCATCTTGTGACAATACAGGGTTGTTTGACTTGTGCGGGACGAGGTTGCTGATCAGTTCGGCACCCTCAACCCTCCGGGAGAGAGGACAGCAGGTATTATGTAAACGCTGAGGACAGTGTGATGTAGCAGCTGCAGTAAAGATCTATGAACTTCTACACAGTGATTTTCCATTACGTAGAAGTATATTAATGTTTTCCCGGTGGGGTTGGACCCCTGATTTTCGCATGTGGGAATCGTGCCGGACGATGCCGTTGGTCGGCGGGTTTTCTCAGGGATCTCCCGTTTCCCCTGCCCTTTCATTCCGGCGCTACTCCACACTCACCTCATGTCACCCCTCACCAGCGCTGAAGACCTCGATGCTAAGCGCTGACCTAAATCTCTCACTCACTCACTATATCAATGCTTCAGCCACAACAGATAGACACTCCAGGTTTTCACACAGCTTTGGTTCGATGCCGCACGTGCACTGCTTCTCTATTGGTAGCGTGTCCTTGTGTAGATATTGTCCGCGCTCCATCTCTGAGTCCCTGGCGGGTATGTGTTTTTCGCCCGTCAATATATAAATAATAGAAGGCGGATAGCATGTCGACGCACATGCTAGCCAAAGTAGGATGTGTTTGCTATAGTGTTACTGTAGCGTACATGACGCTTAGGACGACAAACGCATAAACGCCAGGGACTCAGAACTGGCTCGCGGACAGTACACACACAAGTGTATAGTCTGTTCACATTAAACTGAGCACACCCCAACACTTACAACATCCAAAAACTGTACCTTACTGGGGCCAAAGATGTTCAGTTCCAGGGATATCTTCATGTTAAAGATATTAAGAAAGCGTGGTACATAAATCAACGCTAAAAGCATTAATCCATAACTGTAGGTTTCCTGAAGCCAATTTACGAAAGTTAAACAAAGCAATCCTAGACAATAGTTTTAGCCAACGTTTTAAACAAAATTGTTTCCAATGTTACCAACTCCTGAGGCACAATCTCTGACGATTTAACTGCGGCGCAAGAGATCACGCGTACCGAATTAGTAATTCTGGATAAATATTTACTCATAAAGTTGGCAAATACCATTATCTAGGATTGTCATTGAGTATTTTATCCATATCGGCTTCGAAAAAAGCGTAGAAATCAATTCATGTTTTCAGCGTTTAGTTATATACCACGGACTCTTTTAAGGATGACTGCAAAATGGCTGAAAGAAAAATCTAAGCAGTACTCACTTTATCGTGAACAGTCGATATGTACATAAATGGTCGGCGGTCGATGACGTCGGCAAGAACTAACATTAGTACAGAGGAGTACCCAACATGCAGAAATCAGATACACAACACGGAAGTAAAAAGAGAGAACTGAACACTGAGCATAGCTGTGCACATATCCGTCCATGAATGAAGTCAATGTGCGGCAGACACATCACTTGCTACGTACTAGACGCATGGATGGATATACTAGCCACGGACAATTTTGATATCTGTAGGCCTACATCGTAACGGGCAGACTTCCACAACACAAGCATCCTTATTACCAACGAGGGCATATGCAATATTAATTTTTTAATCTAGATCTTTAATAACGGTCCAGGGGAGTGGTACACTGACATATTTAACCATTTTTCAACACTGTTTATGAAACACGCGAGAACTCACAGAGATCCGGAAATTCTGCGGGTTCAACGAACTACCGACTGGACTCCATAGTTTAAAAGTGGCGTAACGGAAGTCTCATAGGTACAGTCAAACATAAACACACGAATAATTGAGAAAAAAAATTGTTGGCCACACAAGACAGTATATCGGAAACAAGCCGTCAACTTTTCCAGTGATAATTACCCCCCGTGTCAATTATGCAAAAGCTAGTGTATTTAACATCTTCTGGCCTCGCTTTTTAGTTTTGCAGTGGTTTCGAAAATATTACAATGCAAATTAATAAATTATATTAAAAATGCATTATTACAGTATTAATAATTGTACATCATCGTTCGTATCTTAATTTTTCTGTTGTAATACACGAAACGGATTTTAAGATTTTTATCCCTGAAATATCACATATTTGGTTGTCAAAATAAGCCAAAAAAAAAAAAAAAAAAAAAAAGCAAAATATTTTTTTGCAGAAAACGGTACATTATATAAAAAAAGGATCTGGCAAAATTGTGTATCGTATGACTGTACACAGTCTCAATTTTTTTCAAAGCATTTAGTTTAAAAATATTCGCGTTATTTATAAGTGTTTGAAATAAATTGATCATGGTCTTAACAGGCCTTCCTAGATAGACTGCATTTGTGTGTGTGAGGCAGGAGCGGTAAGGTTGTCAGTAACCGACGTATGTAATGTATTATCGCCTCTCCACGCAAGCCACTCAGCTGGCGTGCAGTACTTTACTATTGTTATATTTCCTAAGAGACTTTAAACGTTGACCACATTATTTTATTTGTGACCAGCGCAGTTCAAAGTCTAACGCTTGTTTCTGTGGTTGTGTTTTTCGAATCCGGTTGTTATTTTTCCATAAACGGCGCTCTGTAATATCCATTTTTGGACATTTTGAGGTACCGAAAAAGATGTTTCTAATTAGCGTGCCGAATTTCTAAAACCATAGTGACATAGTTTGAAATGTGTGTTCTTTTCGTAGATATACAAATGTATTTTGCGTTAAATAGTTTTGACAAAAAAATAATAGCCGAAACTCCCTGCAATGCGTTAGAAGCGCAGGTAGGTAGGCTCCTTAAGGGTGCGGTTCAACTCAGTTTCCAACGCCTTTTTTATTTTTATATTTGTACCAGACATTTTTTCTTATTTTAGACATAAATTGTGATAAAATCATCCTCTCAGGAAACTTTTGTATCTCTCATAGTTTTTGCGTAATGAGTCGTAAACGTCAAAATTTGCACTTTACGGTTTTAAGTACGCCACTAAATCCAACTGACATTCCAAACCGACAAAATTTACAGTATATAACAATGTTGTAGTCTATGATTTAACATATATAGGCCATAAAAACAAAAAAAAACCTTTCGTATTTAATAAAAAAAGTGCTGAATTTTGAAATGAAAATTAAATAAATAGCAACATTTTTTTTAAATACAAAAAAATTATAAGTCAAATCATAGTCTACAACATTGATATATAGTGTGAATTTTATCAGTTTGGAATGTCAGTTGGATTTAGTGGGGTATTTAAAACTGTAAAGTCCAAATTTTGACGTTTACGACTCATTACGCAAAAACTATGAGAGATACAAACATTTCCTAAGAGGAAGATTTTATCACAATTTATGTCTAAAATAAGAAAAATTCTCTGGTACAAATATAAAAATAAAAAAGACGTTGAAAACTGAGGTGAACCGCGCCCTTAACAATGAAGTTCCGACCTTGTCTGAAGTGTGTTTTCTATCCATACGTCGGCGCAAGGGACATATGTGGAATAATTCCGTAGCGAAACCTGTTCACGAACACGTTGCAATGCATTTGAAGTCAGAGGTAGGGAGGCCCCTTAAGGGTGTTCAACTGCGATAAAGTCATAATTTTGTATTTATATGGAATAGTGTTAGTTTTGTAGACGATACTTGTGAGTGCAGTTTCCTCTTACGAAACAAATTTAGGTGGTGTAGTTTTCTCATAACGGTGCGTCAAAGTCAAAATTTGCATGTTCTGCTGCCATGCAAATAGTGAAAACCAATTGACTGACACACATGAAATAATTCACAGTGAAATAACAAACTATGGGTTACTTAATAAAACATTTGAAAAAAATCCCGCGAACTACTTTTGTATTTAAAAAAAATGGTTGAATTTGCAAATTTGTTCTGTACTTTTGCGATTTTTTAAATTCAAAATATAACGTCGTGGATTTTTAAAAATATTTTATTTCATAGCTCATGGGATGTATGTTCACAGTGAATTATTTTGTTCATGTAGGTCAGTTGGTTTTCACTATTTGCATGGCAATGTATCAAGGTAATTTTGACTTTGACACCCCGTTATGAGAAAACTATGAGAGCTAAAATTGTTTCGTAAGAGTAAAATGTACTCACAAGTATCGTCTGCAAAACTAACAATATTTCATAAAAAATATAAAATTATGCTTTCATCGCACTTGTGAACACCCTTAAGTGGAATTGATCCCTGTCAGATCGGTTTTACGGTTTGCCTTACAAATCAGGGAATATACACATTGTTTTATTTTTTTCACGCTGACAAGGCATAGTTTATTGTTTCATTCACTTTTTGGAATCCATATGGCATTGTTTCTGTTAATGTTGCGACCTCTGTAGTCGCTCGCGTAAATAAAGCAATTTTTCCTTTTCAGCTGTTTCCCGTTGCAAAATAATGAATATATTATGGTTCCAGCAATTATAGAAAACCGATTAAGTTTGTATCTATGCCTTGTCGTGACAAAAATTTTGATACATCGACTGGAACAGAAGTTATCGAGAAGAAACAGATAAATCCAAGGTGGTGGGGATCAGTACCCCTTAATAGCTCCACGTTCCTCCGGGTCATTTACATAGACGTATCGTCATCCAGAACGTCAGACAATGCCAGAGACGGCGAATTACGTCTGATGGAGTATTATTAGTTCCGACGAGCTTCTGGTCTGGCAGAATGCCTCCGGCTCTCTCATAAACCACGATCTCTTATATTTATCGTTTTTATATGCGAAAATTTTTTTAAAAATAACTTCGGCAGTCACGCACTTAGTATTTATATTTGGAATCGCAGCTCCCTCTCTTTTTTTTCTTCACGTCCTCCAGATTCGAAAGGTTTGTAAGGTCACCGAAGTCCAGTGAATTAATTTGGATCTTCACTCTTTCGGTTGCGATTCATATCGTCCAAAGCAAATTTTTGACAGTTGAAAATACCTGCCTGCCTAAGTTCAATTTCAATGGACTGTCGAGATGACAGTCGGTCTTTAAAAATGATCAATTGGAGATTCCAAAAATCCGTCCGCCAAATGTTTGGTACGCTTGAACTTTTATCGGACCAACGGACGATAATAGGTCTAAAAGAAAAAAAAGAAGAGATATTTGATTAATCCTTAAAATTAGGGTACATCATATACTGAACTATTTCAATAAACATATTACACTGACAGCGAATGCTGACAATGAACAGAAACCCACAAAAAAAAAACAGAAAGAAACTGTTATTACACAGAGGGAAAAATCAACTTTCAAAAGTGGTTTTTAAAGTGTAGCTTATTCCTTGTGCTAGTTTACTCCTGCATATTAATATGTGTAATTGTAATTATTACATTTGTATACGCTACGGTAAGTTTGGCACAATTAACTTAAGTTTATCTACAGAGTCGAAGGAATAACTGGAATTATCTCTACACAATAACTTACTCGATGCGATTCTGTGCGTTTTTTGTCAACAACTGACACTAAGGAATAGTTTGATGTCATGAAATTTAAATTGTGGAAAAAAAAAATTGCCTCAAGTTTTATATTACATAAATTGTTTCATTACTACCCTTCAGTATTCCGTATATAACCTGCATAGTTCTGAGTAAGGAAATTAATAGGCAACATCTTTATTGCAATCTTTTTTAATGAAGATTTCAGTACGACGAATGATACATCGTGGGAGTAAGCATTATTTCCATTTTTTTAAGACAAGGAGCAAAAATTACATGTAATATTTCAATGTTTTGCTTTAAATAACTCATAAATCCGGCTTGCGAATAGTAATAATAATTTTATTTCCATATACGATTACAGCACTTGGTAATAAAAAAAACCAACCCAGCATTCGCGTCAAACGATATCCGGAAAATACAGAAAACCAAAATGTATATTGATTATTGCGAAGAAACATTTAACGGTGACAATTTTGCTATTAAAACCCATCAATATCGTGGAAGAAATGGTTTCATGCAATTGCTAACACGTAAAAACGTTACAGAACAAGACTATACAGATGATGACTACGAAAACTAAAGTCAAAGTAAGGTAATGTAAGTGGACTTTACTTCTCATCGACAGCGAGATTATCAGAGACAATGACACACAACTTAATGCAATGACAGGAGCTGGGAGAGGAGTCGACCATGACCTTTGTTAAGTTACCATCCCAGCATTCTCCTGGAGCGATTTCGGGAAACCACGGAAAACCGGATTCAGGATGGGCGGAACCGGAGTTCGAACCCGGGTTCTCCCGAATGCGAGTACAACGTGTTACCGTTGCGCCACCTCACTCGATAACTAAATTCAATTCCCAACAGTTTTTTTTTCAAAAGAATAATTCAAATTCTGGAACGCAAAAGTAAAAATGGGGAAATAATGTTAAACCGTTCTTTGCCAAAATCTGAAAGTGGTATTAAGTAAGCAATCGAAGCCTGGCCCTCCCAGATGCGAATCTTAAGTGTTATACCTAGACAAATTCTAACGGTAATATACTTCACATATTTTTCAATAGACAAAGTAATCAAAATATATTGAATAGGATATCGTGAAAAATTGTTGTGCCAACGTACCATTGAAAACACTGCAGTTTCCTGTGACATGTGAGATAGGGCGAGATACTTCTGGCACTACGTAGCTGTCTGTCGACCAATAATAGGCATCAAAAATTACAATAGTGGGATTCTTATAGGTTCAGTCAAATAGGGCAAGAGCTCTACGTACAAGCGAAAGCCAGTTATCTATTGTTAAGCCTAACTTACGTTGAAACCCAGCAAACAGTCAAGTTTTCCCGCGATAAACCATCATCTACAGTTATACTATACGCTTGGGTGTTTACAAACATCAGGGAGGCACTACGACAGCAAGGACTCAAGGGACACAAGGACTCTCGGCAGGAGGAAGAAGGAAGGTGTGACGTCTACGCCCAGCAAGGGCCCCGCGTCCCAGCGGCCTAATTTGGCGCGGCGTGGCGCCGCTAATCACTGTAATTACATCCGTGGCGGACGAAGCCAATTTGCATGCCGGGCCCCCTACCATGGGACAGACCCAGTCGGGAGAGGAGGCTTCGTACCTCCGTCGAGATCGCCGTCATTCTATAGGCACACACATGTGTTTCGTCAACACGCTATACTAGCACTTCAAACCAAACACGACAGAGACCAATCCCAGACACCTCGATGATAATTACTAGAGCCCGGAAAAATTCGCGAGTTCAATGACCTGCATGCTAGAATCCAATGTCCTATGCATACTCAAGCCCCGTCCATTCGTTCATTGTCTGCTGTCTGAATGAGTAGCAGGTAATGGACAAATAGTAGGGCTTCGGTATACACAGGATAATGGATTCTAGTATGTTGGTCGTTGGACTCGCGAAATATTCCTAGCCCTAATAATTACTAGAGACCGGAAAATTTCGCCGGTTCACTGACCTGTAGGCTAGCATCCAAGAATATATGCTTACTGAAGCAAGCAACAGCTGTTCATTGCCTAGGTGACACGGTGAAATGGGCCTGCATTTAAATACATTGTTCTTATTGGCTCATCGACGTCAAGGCGGTGTCTAATAAGTCAACGGCCAATTGTGAAAATAGCATGAACTTATAGTTGCTGGAATTCTAGCTTGTGCCAGAAAAAAAAACCCGCGAATTTTTCAGGTCTCTACTAATTACTAGAGCCAAGATTTTATGGCGAAAAGATTATTGCAACATTTTGTTTCAATGCGTCATGTGCACATGTGATACTCTGCTAGATCGTCTGTGATTGGATGATTTTACTATCACTTGCCTTGGCAAATTACAGACGTGCGGAGTCACAATAATCTTATTCTGACTGGTGCAGTCAAATGAGAAACGTGTCTGAACAAGGACAAACTGCCAATAACCATGAAGCACAGCTGCCGATGTGCTCATGAGACACTGAAACAAAGTGGAGCAAAAATCTTATCGCGACATAATCGTGGCCCAACTAATTACACACAGAGAAGTTTGCGAAAAATAAGCTAGCAGTTTGAGGTTAAATTGTACACATTAACGATATTACATTTATGTTAACATCGGGGGCAGATCAAGCTCTGGATACTGGATGGGGCTATTCCATAGCCGTCTTTAGTAGAAGGCCGCGGCCTTAGATCTGGCAACCCTGCCAGGAAGGGTCATTTTAACACTTCTGTTAGTTCTCCATAGGCAATGGCTTTGCCTAATTCGTCATTGTGCCCTACATATCGGCGAATCAGGGGAAGCCACAGCCGTTGGTAAGACAAAATAAGTGTTAAAATGACCGTTCCTGGCAGGGTTGCCAGATCTAAAGCCGCGGCCTTCTAATAAAGACGACTGTGGCTATTCATAAAAAAATAGCTATGTCCATACCCCAAGCCAAAAAGGAGAGTCTGGGTCCCCCCAGAAATTAGGACTTTTGGGTGCAAAATGGTGCTATTAAATAAGTTTCCAAACAAATAAAATAACCATATCCCCTTTCAGAAATTGTAATATTTTAAAGGATAACTTGTGCTTTAAAAGTAAACCTGGTGTGCTTATATAAAATAATTAAATAAAATTCATTTTTACAATTCTACTTCCATATTGGTGCACGAAATGATTGTACTGTTAATGCTGTGTTGTCTTTCACAACGCTCGAGGAACTATATAAGGGAATCTTTTTAAAAATTTACTTGGCACATAACTGGTTTTATATTTTTTTGGAGAAGTCTCGGGAGGGGTCATGCACCCTATCCCCCCCCCCCCTCAGCCATCTGGATTCGCCCCAAGTTAACATAAATATGATTTGAACATAAACTTTTTTTTTGACATGCTCCATTGCGGCGAATGTTGCCGTATTGCATAAATTTGACTTGTTCATATGTTTCGACACAGTTCCTCCAGTCAGAGCTACAAGTGAAGAGAATCTATTAATCACTGCAGCTACACTGTGTAGTAGTGCCTATGGGTAAGGGAAGAAACTATTCGTGAATGCAGTAGCCTGAATGTTAGAATGTACTGTACTATGCATACTCAAGCCACAGCCGTCTTCAGTAGAAGGCCGCGACCTTAGATCTGGCAACCCTGTCAGGAAGGGTCATTTTAACACTTCTTTTGTCTCGCTAACGGCAATGGCTTCCCCTGATTCGCCGGTATGTATGGCACAATAACGAATCAGGAAGAGTCATTGTCTTTGGAGAGCTAAAATAAGTGTTAAAATGACCCTTTCTGACAGTGTTGCCAGATCGAAGGCCGCAGCCTTCTACTAAAGACAGCTATGCCACTAGCAGCTGTCAATGGAATAACTAAGGACCTGAAAAATTAGCGTTTTCTTTTACGCACATGCTATAAATTCAGTGACTGTAAGTTCGTGTAACTTTCGCAATTGGCCTTTGACTATCCGCTGAAAGTTTCTGAGCCAATAATAAAAATATACCTTAACGTGCCCCATACCACTGTATCATCGAGCAGCTAATGAACAGCTATTGTCTAGTTGAATACGCATACATATTCATGGAGAGTAGCCTACAGGTCAGTGAACCGGCGAATAATCCCGGCCCCTACGAATAACAGCCAGTGAAAGAGTATACAGGTATATAGTATGCATAAACACGGTAAATTCAAAAAAGGAATGTAATTGAAATTTTTCTTTTCCTACCTATACGTCTATGTGTTATCACAACGCAAATCCTGTCCTATTGCTTCACGCTGCACAGGGCAAGCCTATCACAATGCACAGCTTCCATTATTGGCTCTTCTCCTTAGCCAATGAAGGGACGAGTTTACTGTGACTAAATCGAACGTATTTCAAACGCAATACAATTTACAGCACATTGTGTTTATGTAACTAAGAATACAAAATATATTTTTATGAGAAAATAAAAGGTTTTTGTGATGCAGTACTTTTAGTAGCTTCTGGTAGTCTCTACGGAAATAATGTATACATTATTCTGTTTTCTGTAACAACTCCGTACCACGGCACCACACGTTACAGTCGAGCAAGTAATTCTTCCATACAATTTGGAAAAATTAAAATTCCTCAGTTAAGCCAAATCAATTCATGTTTGTTTAACTAGCCCCTCCCCCACGCTTTTTTTTAAACAGGTGAGAGGGTCTACGTAAATAAGACTTTAAGCAAGTCAGCAACGAACACTATTTTTGCTACTCGGTAGGCTAAAATTCTAAACAGAAAATCTAAACGTAGGCCTATACGGAAAAGTAATCTAGAAATTATAAAAAAAAAAAAGCCTACTCGTTGGAGGGAGAAAAAAAACCTTATTGTGATTAAGTTACATTGCGTGATGAACACAGGCCTTTTCTCGACGTGACGGAAGAACAAATACAGATGCGAAATTGGAGTATGCGCCCTAAATCTTTGATCGCTTACCCTGTAAATTAATTTATTGTCTTGAACGTTTCAGTTAATTTAATTAATGTATATTTTTAAATACTAAACTAACGAAAGTAATAATATTTCATACAACAATATGATGCACGGAGATATATATCGACTGGAATTTCAGTTTTGTTTTAACAAAGGTTAACTTGTAGTTTGCTAAATATTTCCTTAGCACACTATTTCGTATGGAAGTTGAGTTTCCTTTTGGCATTCGTCTTGCGTGAGCAGCGCCTACTGTATGCGGACAGACCGCCATATTGCCGTCACTCAGAGGAAGACGACAAAAAAAAGTGGCGTGAAAATACACCAGAACTTCTGGAACAAAATGGAAAAACTTCTCCCCTACGTAGGCCTGAGATATCACAATAACACCCACGCCAACGTATCTTTATGTCAAAACTTTTTCCTCCCTTCTTTTTAGACAAGAACATCAGAAGACAGGATTATATTACGTGGACTGATTTAATATTCTCTACGCTAGTGCGGGTGATTTAACTACGCGCGGCACATACTCTAGAAGCTCTGTAATCATGGATAGTTTTGGCGATAGTTTCAAGTACTATCGTAGCAGCAAATACACTATAAGCCAACACCGGACATCTTGTGCAATTCTGCGAGAACAGTGTTCGTGTTTTCACATCAAGCCAACAGATAACAGCGCACTTCATATTATTTATGTGGAAGACTTACGCTGCCAACATAACAAGGTGGCGAGAAAATTTATCTCCTCTGGAGGAAACCAGTTTTCGTCGCCACAACCGAATAAACAAAAACATAAATAGTAGTTATGCCAAACGTATGAACAAGACACTTTATGTTAATGCAACGGGTTTTTATTTGTTAAGTTTTTTTTTTTTTTTTCGAGATGAATTTTTTGAATCCTAAAAAAAGGAGCAAGTATCTCAAAACCGTTACATTGAAGTGTTGGAAATTGTTTGTACTACGTAGCCCAGTTAAAAATATATAAAATAAAGAAACTATATAATTTTGGCTAAGAATTATTGACTGAATTACATTTTCTTACAGCTAATAACTTAGCTACAATTATAACCACTTATAATTTGGAAAAAATTGGGCTACATAATACAAACTATTTCCCACATTTCTATCCTAAATATCTACTATCATTTAGAGTTTAAAAACAAATATTACAAAAATAGCATAAGTGATAAGTAGGCTTAACAGAAAGTGGATAACACTAAATTATTCTACAGTTTCGCCTCATGCTCAAAGGCGGATCTAGGGGGTGGCATGGGGGTGGGGCAGACTGCCCCGGGCGTCGGGTTAGATGGGGCGCTGAGGGTGCCGAAATTTTTTACTAAGAAATGAAATGTAAACGAGTGTAAAAAATATAAAACATTCAGATTTTATTTTTTTTATTTTTATTACCTTTGAACACCATATAATGTTATAAATACTGTATTTATAATTAGAATGCACACTTGAAACACTGCTAATGGTAGCTAGTTAGTGCAGGTTGTATGTATTTCTACTAAAACGTTATACTATTAGTTACGCGAGTGCAAAACAACGTATGCAAGATACCTTTATTACTGTTGGGTTGGTTGGACTGTAGGGAATTCTTGCACCGGGCAAAGGAAAGCTTCGATCTGTCCTTGCGTGCCGATAGGTTATTTTTCGTACACTTCTCGTTGTCATGATAAGTATTCAGCTGCCCGCTACTGGTCTGAACGATAGCAGTTTGGTTTTCGGAATATATTGTTCGCTCCTTAAAAAAGTTTTGCTTTACGTCCTTTTATTTACCCGTCATACGTGACTTTCACCAAATTACAATAATTAATACTGTAAAACAACTTGTATCCATGCGTCGATCGAGTGAAACAGATGTTTTAAATTAATAAAAGTATGTTGCCACTACGCAATTTATTTCAATGGACATGTCAACTACATATACGCCTAAACGTGTAACATGCAAACCTATACAGGGGTATATTAAATATAATACACACATAACTCTTGCTGTACATTTAACTACGGAGTGTACCTCTAAATATAGGTTACAGCGTATAATATTAATAATAAAAGTAATGAAAATAATATATACTCATCAGAAGATAAAAAAATCCCGATAAAAAGCAACCAAATTTCAATTAAAAATGGTATTCAATATTCGCGGCACCTTGAAAATAATCGCTTATGTACATTATCTGATAGACGGAGATTACGTGGTAATACAAGGGGAAAAAACGCTAAACTTGTGTGAGATAAATTCACAAACTGCAACTAAAGCCACCGAACGAATTTCAATTTCATGGCGACTGGAAACTGGCTTGTCCGGCTGTACGGTCTTTTATATTATTTTTTTTACTAAATTTTGTTTTGTTTCCTTTCGCAAAAGTTTGAGCACGGTTGAATACAAGCGATTTAAAACCTATGCTTCATTTATTTAGGTTTACCTTCCTACCCATGGTACAGTCCCAGTAGACAGTATCACAGTCTGTAGATAAATACAACATGCCGATAAGCGACGAAGTTCGTTAGTATCAAACGAACCGCCATGTTTGTATTACGATTTAGTCTGTGCTCATGCTCTGCCTATTCTTTCACTGTCTGCTGTTCCAGTGAGAGCAGCTAATTCGATGGCCCAGTTCAAAACGGAAACAGCTCAAAAAATTGCATTTTTGTGTTTGGCTCACCAACACATAGACATAAGTGCAATATACGCCGTTGAAATGAAAAACAACACGTAAATTCACTTGTTTTAGTAACGTAGCACTTAATTCTGACTGTCAGTAAAGATATTGGAATTGTATTTATTTATTTAAAGTGCGATAATTTCAACAAAGGCAGAGTATAAACATTTGAAACGCCATAAAAGTAGCCTCTGTACTTTTGCTTCATATTAACACCAACCAAATACGTTAATTAACAGATTTTTCGGCGGAACGGAAATCTTTTATATGCGTTTTACTCAAAACTGGGAATTTTAAGTTGTTTCCGTTTTTAACTGGGCCATTGATATAGTCGGGACTAGAGAATACACAGGACAATGGATTCTAACATACAGCTCATTGGGCGTGAAATATTCCTTTCCCTATCCATGACTCATCCTCTTGCCAGCCAGTTCTTTGTAAATAATTGCTTAGCTCAGCGGTCAGAGTACCTGCCCGGTGGATCAAGAAATCCGGGTTCGATTCCCGACTGAGGAGGTAAGATATACTGGTTCAGTATTGGGTCCTGTGTTTGACCCTTCACCCCCAACCCTGAAGGCAGTCACGAACTACCACAGTACCATCCTTCCTTAATAGCCCCAGATGTCCCACTGAGGTCTTCAACTTCAAATAAGAATGGAAACGGTGTAAAATAAATCCCTTAGGATCACAGCATGTTATGACTTACAGAACTACAATAGGCCTACATAGTTCCTGAAGGTAGTATGGCTTGACTTTTGCTTTTAACTACTCGTAAAAAATAAAAATGCGTTTGTTAATTATATTTACTGCAACGGACTTGACAAAGGTAACATAAAAAAAGGATTTCAATACAGGTTTACTGTTGTGACATGATTATTTCGGGGGAACATTCCCACAAAAGCACACACTACCAATATGAAATTAATCAAACATTAGAACCGGTGCGGAATTTCAAAAACAACTGTGTCACATTTTAATACAGACTGGACACAGATGAGAATCTAGATACACTAAAACCTTATGTGGAACGGTAAATAAGTATCTCAAACATAAAAATAACTAACATATAAGAAGGAAGTCTATATCAATTCCAACTCTGCCGTGTGGAAGTGAATCCTGAGTTTGTAAACGACAAAAAAAATAGTAGAATTCAATATTAGATAGTCAGTGGTATTAGGTAAGAAATGGGACATTGATAGACGATAGTGTAAGGATAGTAAGGTACGATAAGTGTGCTTTACGTTTTATTGACAGCGAGGTCATTAGAAACTGTGACTGTTAACTTGACACAATGACAGGAACTGGAAAACGACTACTTCATTTGTTACGGAGCCATAGCATTCGCCTGCGACGGTTTCGGGAAAACATCGGGACATCAATTCCTCAATTTTCTCTCGACTTATTTGACTTCTCCAGGACAGCGATTAGCCAATAAGAAAGAAGCAAGTGAATGGAGGCCAACTAATGTTGCAATACTGTGTCAGCGAGCAGCCAATGATCATCTGTTGTCTACTTCAATACACATATATTTTTGGAGGCTAGCCTACAGGTCATTGAACCAGCGAATTGTTACTGTTTCTAGCAATAATTAAATATTTTCAATTTTTTCTGCTCGCCACATTTGCACTCGTGAAAGTATAGGAATAGTAAATACTACTTCTTGTAAAAGTACTGGAATTAGTGGTACATTCGGCCCTGCTCGTAGAAAGATCATTAATTAGAGATTATGGTATACCTCGGGAAAATTTGACTGTATGCTGGGTTTCAACGCACGTTCAGCCAAACAAAAGATTATTGGCTTTCGCTTGCACGTGGAGCTGTTGCCCTATTTGATTGAGCGAATCAAACTCCCGCTCTTGTATATTTGATGGCTGCTTTTGATCCGCAGAGAAATACGTTGTGTCAGACTATATCACCCAATCATGTTGCAAGAAGCTGCAGTGTTTTGAAGGGTATGTTGGCACAAAACATTTTCACGATATACCATCATCTATGACCATCATGAATTTGGACATGCCGACATCGACTCCTTGTCCCGCCAGACCCAACTTGCGCCTTAAGTGGGGGGGAGGTGGGGGGATACCCCCACGCGAACTGGGGTGCGGCCGCGTGGAGTGGGTCAGACACGTCCCGAGGCCGTCGCGACGGGAGGCTGTGAGGGGGAGGGGGTGGGGCAGTGACGTAATTGGCTGGTAATAAGGATGATGCCCGCGTGACCGGACCAGCGCTTGGACGCAGATGGCACGAGCCACGTGAAGTCATAGAGACGGGCGCGGGGACACGTCATATGTACGCCCCTTTTTTTAATTGCGTCATTTCTCCTGGTGGTGACCCGCACGCTACCTGCCCAGTTTTGCCGAATGCGATGATATCTTCTAAATTAGACGGGATTTAAAAACATGTAAGAGGAAATATAATTTCCATTTTAGATATTTGCATTTTTCTAAATTAAGAGTGGATAGTATAAAATTCAGCACTAAAGTATCAGTTAAGAATTGTAGGTTTCTCAAAGCCAATTTTAAAAAAAAACCTGGACAATAGGTTTTGACAACTTTCTGAGCAAACATTTTTCTCGAGTAACGTCTCTGATACCGTATTCTCGTACATTTAATTGCGGCACAACAGATCACGCTTAACAAATGCATCATTATGGATAAATGTTTGGTAATAAAGTTCTCAAATAAAATTATCAAGAAGTGCTGTATTGTAGTTTTTCTGTGTTGACTTTCAAAAAATTTAGATCTCAATTAAAGAATTCAGCGCTTATTTATCTACGGATAAATAAACGCTGAAAACAACAAATGATTACTACGCTTTTTTCAAAGCCAATATGGATAAAATACTCAATGACAATCCTAGATAATGGTATTTGCCAACTTTATGAGTAAATATTTATCCAGAATTACTAATTCGTTACGCGTGATCTCTTGCGCCGCAGTTAAATGCACGAGGTTCCGGCGTCAGAGATTGTGCCTCAGAAGATTGTAACACTGGAAAAAAATGTTTGTTTAAAACGTTGGCTAAAACTATTGTCTAGGCCTACTATTGTTTAATTTTCGCAAATTGGCTTCAAGTAACCTACAGTTATAGATTAATGCTTTTAGCGTTGAATTATGTACCAACCCCTCTTAAGATTCCTGAATCTTTGCGGAAAAGTGTCTGCGTCAAATTCGTTTCAATGCCGTATACGTCCACACTAACCTTTCATCCTCGTTGTTATTGGCAGGGTGTCCTTGTGCAGGCCCATCTCTCATATCGCAATTAGTTTACTGAAACAACACACGTCTGTGACCTGAGGGGAGAACCCCAAAAGTTTAAAAAAGATTTATCATTGACCGAGAAGCAGAAGAAGAAAATCCTGACGTCCCAGATCATTCATGCTACTTTTGGCTGAATATCATGACTCCACATCCAAGGTCACGGTGATGGAAACCAGGACACATCTTGAGATGCTTAGGACGGTCTGCCACCGTCTTCTCTTCACCAAGACGAGAAGAACCAGACCTAGCAATCCACTTGAGAATTCCAGTGTTCGACCCTCGGTCAACCTCTTCAGTTCTTGTGTATATCTTACATTATACTTAGATGTACGTGAATTTCGCTGATATATTGCAGGTAAGATTGAACGTCAATACTATATACTTAGAGATGATGGTTAGAGACATGAACTTTTCGCGAAAAGAATTTTGCCCCACTTTGTTCCAGTACCTTATGTGCATGTCTGCAGTTCTGCTTCATAGATATTGGCAGCGTACCTTTGAACTGTGACGTTTCTCATTTGACTGTACCAATCACAATAAGGTTACTGTAACACCACACGTCTGTGATTTGCGTATAAAACCCCACGACACACGAATGTCAAAACATCCAATCTTTGACCGTGAAGCAAGTCTGCAGACGTGCACACAAGTCACTGACACAAAGTGAGGCAAATTTCTTTTCGCGAAAAGTTCATGTCTCTAATTATGGTTTATCGCGGGAAAACCTAACTGTTTGCTGGGTTTCAACACACGCTCAGCTTATGAAAAGATGACTGGCTTTCGCTTGTGCATAAGGTTGTTGCCCTATCTGACTACGCCAATAAGCGTACCGCTATTGTAATATTTGATGTATATTATTGGTCTGCAGACAGCTAAGTTGTGTCAGACGTGTATCACCCAATCATACACCTCTCAAGAAACCACAGTGTTTTCAACGCTATGTTGGCAAAACAAATTTTTGCGATACACTATCATTAGAGATGATGGTATACCTCGAAAAGGTTGTGTGCCAACATACCCTTGCAAACAATGTAGTTTCTTGCAAAAATATAATATGATTGGCTGATGTACGTCTGACTCAACATAGCTGCATTACAATATCAAGATTGTAATTGGCTCAGTAAAATAAGGTAACAGCTCCAAGGACAAGCTAAAGCCAGTAATCTTCTTGTAAGCTGAACATGCGTTGAAATACAGCAAACAGTCAAGCTTTCCCGCGATATCATAAACCATCATTTCTACCTATCATCTCTAACCATCCCTTGTAATAATGCTGAATGATTCAATTTAACAACGCATCACTAATTACTTAACTACTAAACTACTTACTGGAGCACTAACACATTTACTTTCCCAGAAAGAAAATACGCGAATAATGTGCTGATGAATTGCAAAATGCCAATTCACGTGACTCTGCAATACAAAAATCAACTCTGTAAATACTCACCATAATTGACTACATAAATAATTAAATTTACAATTCAATATTCACCACCCCTCAATTAGTAAACATTGTTCAACTAATATTTTGCTTCAAAATTTGCACAGAGAAGGCACCCTGTTGTGGGGTTTAAAAAACATGCGAGTGCTTTGTTACGTATTAACATGGCATTCGCAAGAATGCCTCATTTATTAATTTGCCCGTCGTTAATATGAATATCCACTCTACCGTTGGCTAGAGTTGTAATCTACAAATTACGTTGGCGATATGCTGGTTAACAATTCACGAAAAAGAAAAAAAATAGCGGTAGTTACGAAGAGAGGAAAAGGTTTAGTTGTTTTGGAAACAGAACGCGGGGGAAAAAATTTCCTCCATAAATGTCTGTATGCTATTAATAACACCGTTTTAGTTAACAACTGTGATTTTCAAAATCCAAATGCAACGATGAGCACCAGTTGCATTGAGACCCACGACATAATAAATATTTATCGCACAGTTTAGCTGTGTTTCAGGACTCGACCGCTTGCGCAAAAATTGCGATGCGGTATTTCGTGTCATGGCGGTGTCGAGCATAAAAAAGAACGGTAGTTTTTATTTTAATATCACCCCCTTTTACACACGAAACCCTCTCGAAACGTATCCCCCACCCTCGTTATCACGGCAGCTCAGTTGGCAGCCATTGTAAACGGCGGCCATTCTAAACCCAACAATGTATGCGAAGTCGGTAGCGTAATTCGTTCCGAGTTGGCACTCAATAATTCAATTATTCATTTTGTATACAAATCCCGAAAACAGGAGGGCCCACGCTGCTGGGGCGTAACCGTCGCGAAACTGTTAATATGCAAACGTGTTGATTATTTACAACGAGGTACATCCGCCCGACGCGCGCGGGCAAACTGAAACCGGTTGAAATTATTACGCGGGGTCGGACAATGTCATTTTGCGTCGAGCGATTAATTATTCGAGAGTCGATGGGCGACGCACCGTGAAAACATGATCCGCGCACGTCGCTATCGTTTCTGAAGTCTGAATTAGCGGATCGCTAACCGCCAGTTCAGTGATTAGGCGAGTAGGCCTACTGGCTGACCAACCAAAACAATGCGATAACAACCCCGCCTAAATCGAGCGTAACTCAAAGGGAAACGCTGGGAAACTAAAGTAATTATTAAGTCAGGTGCGTGATTCCTTTGTTTAGTACGACTCTCCCTCATTCGAAACTTTCCCCAATGTTGAACCGATTATTAGAGATGACTGTTAAGAGAAAAATCGCGAATATACTTAACATAGCCTCCAATAAACTGTAGTATCTGAATCGTGACACGTGTGAACAGTTTCCAAATCACACACGTTCTGTGTTA
This sequence comes from Medauroidea extradentata, assembly GCA_003012365.1. Taxonomy (NCBI): domain Eukaryota; kingdom Metazoa; phylum Arthropoda; class Insecta; order Phasmatodea; family Phasmatidae; genus Medauroidea; species Medauroidea extradentata. The sequence goes on along the minus strand of PNEQ01082501.1, from coordinate 41,629 downwards.
AAACTGTACAGTTATAATTGTGTCTGTTGAAGAGGGACACAGTGCTTCATATAAACTATAGCTAATATGCAGTGGCGAAGTGTGAAGTGTTGTAGGGCAAGCGGCGATTAGCAGTGACTGTACAGAACTCTTAGTTGCCTGTGTGAAACCATTTGACAGGGTAATGGAAATTTACTAGTAAAATTATACTCTTAAGCTAAGAAAGAGAATTTTATGATCTCTATCAAAAAACCACCCCCAAATTACGCCTATGCCTTGTCACATATACAATTGGCCACTCACTGGAGCAACCGTCAGTGTACAAGTATCTGAGGACATAGTGTATACAGGATTGTGCAGTCCAGCCTGTTGGTCGTTGAACCCTCCACATTTCCAGATCTATAACAATCATCTGCCAGTAACCATGAAGCTAAGCTACAGTTGTAGGCCTAAACGTCAGCCACTGAAACAAGTTGGCGGGAAGTTCTTTTCACCAAGACTCAGTGGCACTAACCATTGCAGTCTCTAATAAAAGGACGCGTCCTTTAATGTGGTAACTCGACAGACGGAAGCCGCGTTGCCAAAATTTCGCACTCTACCACGGCTACCACTTTTCCTGATTGGGATGTGCACAAGAGACGCACCAATAAGCAATGGCGAAGCGTGAAAGTGTCCCAAGGTAAGCTGTGCTTGCAAGTGACTATAAACAACTCTGAGGTGTTTCTACCAGTAGCGTGCGGGAGGCGAGGTAGGGGCCTAAATATTGTCCAATCACACAACATCAGTAACAGGAGAACAATCTTATAAGTTGATTCATGCATGCATATTAAGGGGGAATGATTCCTCTCATATGGAATTTGCTGCTTTTCTTATACATCAGGGACCAGAGGAATTGTTTTACTTTTTTTTACGTTGAGAAAGCATAGCTTACTGTTTCATTCACTTTTTGGAATCCATGTGGCGTTGTTTCTGTTGCGTTTGCGACTTCTGTAATCGCTCTCGTACATAAAGCAATTATTCCACGTCAGGTGTTTCCCATTGCAAAATAATGCATATATTTCAGAAAATCGATTAAGTTTGTATCAATGCCCTGTCATGACAAAAATTTTGATACATCGACTGGAACAGAAGTTATCGATAAGAAACGAATAGATCCAAGGTGGTAGGGATCAATATTTAAAGTCACATCCCCTGATGTATAGTCGGGTCTAATACATAGCGACCTGCAAATTTCGCGTCGTTTTCAAACAGCAGGATGAACTCCAAGTTACTGTATGCTCATATGACTTCTGCTGTTGGCCGACAGATTATGCGGCGCGCCTGAAGGATTTTTAACCAATTATTAGAGACACTGGTAAATCGTGGGGAAAGTTGATGGTTTGCTACGCTCCAACATGATATGTATAACACTGAAGGTTTTGCACCTATATTTAGAGACATGAACTTTTCGCGAAAAGAATTTTGCCCCACTTTGTTCCAGTACCTTATGTGCACGTCTGCAGTTCTGCTTCATAGATATTGGCAGCGTGCCTTTGAACTGTGACGTTTCTCATTTGACTGTACCAATCACAATAAGGTTATTGTAACACCACACGTCTGTAATTTGCGTGTAAAACCCCACGACACACGAATGTCAAAACATACAATCTCTGACCGTGAAGCAAGTCTGCAGACGTGTACACAAGTCACTGATACAAAGTGAGGCAAATTTCTTTTCGCGAAAAGTTCATGTCTCTACCTATATTGGCTATCGTTCATATGAAGTACCGAGTCCCTCTTCTACAGACCCAATTAGAACTGTACAGTTTTAACAGAGAACGTGTGTGAGTTGCCAAAAAAACTGTTCACATTTGTCACGATTCAGATACTACAGTTTATTGGAGACTATGTTAAATATTTTCGCGATTTTCCAGTGTCTGTACTAATGATATAAGATCACTAGAGATGATGGTACGTCACGAAAATGTTTTGGTGCCAACATATCCTTGAAAACACTGTAGTTACTTGCAACGTGTATTATTAGGTGATGTACGTAGCTGTCTGTAGACCAATAACATACCTCAAATATTACAATAGCGGGATTCTTATTGGCTCAGTTAAAGAGGACAACAGCTCCACGTACAAGCGAAAACCAGTTGTCTTCTGGTCAGCTGAACGTACGTCGAAAGCTAGCAAACAGTCAAGTTTTCCAGCGATAAATCATCATCTCTAAAGATCAACTGTGAAAGACCCGCTCTCCTGTAGCGTGTGCACGCTAAAGTACGAAGGTTCAGAGCTAATGTCGTCATGGAGTGTTTTCAAGAGGGTATAGGCCAGAGAATTCTAGATTGTCGTCAAATATCAACGCGAAGTTTGCACGTCTCTACTAGCCTGAAAAGCGACCACGACGTGCTACTGATCAATCAGAGAAAGCCATTGGCGTGGAGATGATCTTATGTTTGGAATGTCCCCACAGCGAAGACCACGAACTTCTACCATCGAAGGCTATGTGTGTTGCCATATATTGACCAGTAGCGTAGCGTGGCTGTGTTACAAGGCGTGCGGTATTAGCAGCGACTATACGCTTTGAGCAGTTGTGTTGTTGCAGAGACCAAGGTGTATATATTATAAGTACCTTGCCTCTTGTATTACGCTACTAGCTGTGGAGTGTTCCTGACCATACAAGTCAAATGGTTCCTCAGACAACTCAGTGTTGTGTATAGTCATTGCTTTGGAACACCCCATGCGACGCCCCTGATTATTAACATATGTTCGATTCCTACATACAACCTCTGAGCCACATTACTTGTTTTTCCTCATCGCACAGAATGGCGAAAACTTGTCCCATAGCCGAATACCGAAAACTTTCGAGGACATCAGTCAAAAATTCCTTGCGTACCCCCTTGGCGAAGGACGTCAACAAAGTTTTTCGCATTTTCGATTTTTCTTTGGGGGACCCGAGCAATCCTGCTTTATTACTCTCCAGAGACGCAAAGGAGAAGGGGCAGTTTCTCTCCAGACACCACCTACAATCTGTTCGGCCATCCAGGGAGTGACACAACCGATTGATAACACAACGCCAATTTTATCTCGACGACCGGCTTACTTGACCACGGTTTTTATATTGTTTACCTCAAGCTGACCAACTACTGCACTCGAAACTCGATTAAATCACGCCTGTGTCACAGACAAAATAGTAATACAGACATGAAATAACTTGTCGGCTTTACGCGGGCTAACTTCGGCGCTTATTGGCTGCCAGAGGACGTTGATACCAGATACCTTGTCTGGTTGGCTCCTGCATCTTACGGCAGGTTTCCTATTGGCCTCGCTGCCGGCTAGTTGGACAGCCGCCATACTCTGACTGGCGGTGGGTGTTTCCGCCATGTTGCTGGCCTGCGAAGCCATTTTGCTGGCGTGTGTGGCTGAGTTTGTTCTACTACCAGTTATCTGACTTCTGTATTTCTTAATATTCTCAGCCAGTGTTCAGCCATTAGTAAGAGACCGGAAAAATCCGCGGGGTCACTGGCCTTGTAGGCTAGCTCCCAGACAAAGGCTGTTCATTGGCTGCCCGCCGACACAGTGAAACAACATGGTTTGGCCTCCATTCACTTGCTTCTTTCATATTGACCCACCGCTGTCGAATAGCAGTCAAATAAATAAAGATCAAATTGAGAAAACGACACGAACTATTATTTGTTTCAACTCGAGCACACTAATTTTTAAGTCCCTAGTTATGTGTAGCGACGCCTGATTTTAGCGAAAAATTTTGTGAAATAATTTGTTTCATCTGCAACTCGTCTACATGGTCGATGGTTTGATGATCTCAACTCTCGTATTCCTTAGAACTCTACTTGTAAATCACAAACGTATGACTCCGCAGCAACCTGATTGACACATCCGAAAGGAGACACGCATCTAGAAACGCTGCCAATAGCTATGGAGCACAGCTGCAGATGTAGGCCTAACCGTAAAGAATTTAAAAAAGTTGATAAAAATTTTTCTTGCGAAAATCGATGTCCGTACTCATAAGATACAGTCAAGTAAGTTTGGTTAACAGTAGTGACACCTGTTTTTAGCGAAAATAATTTTGCCCCACTTTACTTTGGTGATTTACGTGCACATCTGCAGTTCTGCTTCGTGGTCTGTGATTGGATGTTTTAACTGTCACGAGCCTTGGGGTTCTACCAGCAAATCACAGACGTGTGGTGTTGCAGGAACGTTATTGTAATTGGCTCAGTCGTATGAGATACGGCTCTTCGCACAGACACGCTGCCAATAACCATGAAGCACGGTTGCAGATGGGCACGTAAGTCACTGAAACAAACTGGGGCAAAATTCTTTTCGCGAAAAACAGGGGTCCCTAGTTACCAGCCAGAAAGTCGTTCGACATAAAAAAAAAAAAAAAAAGATAACCATCTCAGACCCACTATCGTGACAGTCGCAGTCGAGAGGGCATGGGTTCACAGTAAAAACATTTCCTTTGCCACAGCAAAGTTACTCTTCCGTAAAGAAAATATTTGTATAAAAGTATCAGTAATGGTAACATAAATTGTGTCATTGTTAAGATAACTTATGTGAAATCTTTATACAGAAGACAGTTGTGATTTTTTTAACAGAATGTTGACGAAATTAACATCTTTGGTACAAATAAAATTATATTACTTGCAAAGAAAACAAATTTAAGGCAAAATGTGACACAAAAAATTAGACGTAAAACCTACTTACCCTCAGCCAGTATCACAGACTAAATAGTATTACATACGTGAAATGACGTGGCGGCTAATTTGATACGGGCTAACTTAACCGCTTATTGGCAGCCCGAGGTTGTTGATACCAGCCCCGTGTGTGTTTGGCTCCTGTATGTTACGGCAGGTTTCCTATTAGCTAAGTTCCGGCTAGTATTGCAGTCGTCTTACGCTGATTGGCGGTAGGCATTTCCGCCATATTGCTGGCCAGGGAAGCCATTTTGCTGGCGTATGACTCAGTTCGCCGTCCTACCTGCTATTTCACTTCTGTATTCCTAAATATTCTGTGTCAGTACCGCGCATATGATATTTCACATAACGTCGTGCTCAGTTCATTCATTACCGGAGACATTTAGAAAGATTCAACAACTAAAGGTGACATCTCGCTTCAAGCAAATCCTGTATCCAAAAGAATTAACGTATACTATCATAGAGAAAGAAAGAGTGAAAAATCGCAAAAATATTTAGTGCCCAAGTAGTCAGCAAAGCGCTCTAACAAGTTGAGCGTATTATGATTCGACAAGATAACGGTCCAAATGATTGCAGACAAATAACATACACCAGTATCGGCGTGCCAGAACTCTGATTGGCCCGGTTAAATAAAAAAAAACGCTAATAACGGACTAAGAACATCGAATACGTAGAAACAACATTGTAACGTAGCAGACAGTCATTTGTTCCCGCGATAAATCACCATCTTAAACGATAAGTACACAAGTTTGTAAAAAAAAGCCGCGTGTATTCGCAGGACGGCGGGAGAACCAAAGGCGCGAGAAATTAATTAGCAGAACACAGGACGCAACTGGCTAACACCAAATTAGCGAGCATCTAATTACCAGAACAGGGGGGCGGCCCATTAAAGGTTAAGGGGTAGAGCTAATGGCGAGGGATTAAGAGGGACGGTGGGACTTGGAGAACCCACTTGGTATATAACCTCTCATCAAGTTATCGACGTCGGCCGAGCTGAGAGGAGGGGAATGGTGGTGAGAGGGGCGGTGTATCTCGTTTTCGACAGGTCGGGCGACTAGAAGACAGGCACGCTCTCGTCGATGACAGACTAGTTCAGCGGCGGATCCTGTAGTAGTGAAGGAGGGGGGAGAGGGGGATAGCTGGCCGTCCCCCAAAATTTTCAAAGCATATTTCACCCTTAAATTACTACAACATTAATTTTTTTTCATAAACGAGAGAAGACAACGAAAAACGATTGCACTGTTTCGTTTTTTTTTTTAATTACTAATATGTTATGCAATTTTTCCTAGACAAAAATTTATTTAGAATTGACTCATTAGGTCAATAATGAGAACTTACTTAGTTGAATAATTAGCTGAAACTATTGCGTATATTGTCTTGAAAAAATTTGTTAACATAGTAGACACTGTTTTTATTAAACATGGTCACCAGTCTTTCGATATCTGCTTTTGTTTAGGATTTAAAAAATAACTATGCAGTAGTAATGGTGGATCATGTCAATAATATGGTATAATCAATGTTTTGTTCTGTTAGGAAACTCCCCAAATAGCACCATTTGGACCTTAACATCCAAACTGTAATAGGGGTGCAGTGGCGGCTCGTGGGTTGTTGCCAGGTAGGGCTGCAGTTGCCAAGAGCTGTACAGGGTTGTGCGCTGGTTGACTCTACAGCCACTGACACGCTGATGTGCATGTGCCCCTTACTACTGAGTGGTCACAACACATCTAGTAGCCGGCAAATATTACATGGTCGTTGGTCTACGGCGCGTTCATCAAGAGTGTACAGTTCCGACTATGTGCAGCCCCACCTGGCAACAACCCACGAGCCGCCAATTTAGGAGAGGACCCCGGGATTATCCCTCCTTTTTGACTTGGGGTGTAGGTTAATTTACTATTTAAGGCTTCTCTCCAAAAAAACTCGCGATCCCCACCACATCTCAGTCCCCCGTAAATCGCATTAAGGTGGGGCATCAGTTGGCGTATTAGATTATTTAATTTAATTTTAAAATGTGAGAAGAAACGTGTTTACATTTGCGATTACAGCGAGAATCATATTTTCCATGCACAACAGTACAAACATCGGTGATAGATAAATAAGCTCTGAGCTCTACAATTGAGATCTACCTTTTTTTGAAAGTCAATATAGAAAAACTTCATAACAACAATCCTTGATAATTATATTTACCAACTTTATGAGTAAAAATTTACCCGCAATGATGCATTTGTTAAGCGTGATCTCTCGCGCCGCAATTAAATGTACGAGATTTCGGCGTCAGATATTATTCTTCAGATATACGTTATTCGAGAAAAATTATTGCTCAGAAAATTGCCAAAAAATATTGCCTGGAATAGTTTTTTTTTATTTTTTAACTTTTTGCAAATTGACTTCAAGAACCCTACAATTCTAAACTGTTACTTTAGCGCTGAATTATATACCACGCACTCTTAAGGCTGTAATCAGTCCAACAATTTTTTTTATTCTTAATTTGCTGGACTGATCGCGGCATAGTTAAACGTTAAACGTTTAATTGCGATGCTTGTAATGTAGCGCAAGGTAAATAGTAAATAAATATAATCGCGCAATTTTTACACTTTTCTTTTAAGTAGCCTACTAAAAAAAAGTAATCCAAGATGACGGACGATGCCCCACCTTAAAGAGAACGTCAAATCTGCGATAACCAAGTACTCTTAACTAATAATTATCGTAGCAGCTCGGCCTGATGTCGGAATGACTCTCCGTTTATGGCAAACAATCACTTTCACGAGCCGCGGAGACCTGTCGTGCTTGAAATTATCCCGTGCCGGTTTTACCGGTTATATTTACACAGCGCAATGTCGTCCTGTTAACCGCGCTAAACATCTGAGCTACGACAAGACGACAAAAAAAAATCTTGCTGTTGCTAATACGAATGGGAGTTATACTACACTGTAGGGATTTCGCAACCGGTGGAACTACGTCATAAATAACGGGAGCGTTTATATGCTTGGCAGCAGCCTGGAGGCCTTCTTAGATGTACAACACGCGACGAGAAAGTGTCGCAATAGAATCCGCAAAAGGTTTCAACATCTTACCTTTAAGGGGAATGGAGCGCCAGAACAGTGAATTTTCACAATATTCGACACAACTTTTTCCCCTCGCTTATTATAGAAAATCAAGGCTCGACAATCCGTATATTACACTTTTGTACACCTTCTTACTTTATTACATAGTCACAGACTTTCTTATTTTTGGAGCACTGATTGCAGATAGGAAAAATTTATCATTTTCCTATCTGCCATCACTGCTCCAAAAATTTGACAATCTGCGACTATGTAGTAATGTAATAAGTTGTACAAATGTATCATTTCAGGATTGTCGAACATAGATTTTCTATAATAAGCGAGAGGAAAAAGTTATGTCGAAAATTGTAAAAAATTCCACTGCTTTGGCGCACAATCCTCCTTAAGGCGCCCAGCTAATGGCGTAGCGCGAAGGGCGATGTTGACCGGCTCATCTGGGGCGGTATCGCCTTTACTGCAAGACACCGAAACGGCGTGCAGTGGTATCGTAGATAACTAGGGACCGCTGTTTTTCGCGAAAATAATTTTGCCCCAGTTTGTTTCAGTGCCTTACGTGCACATCTGCAGTTTCTGCTTCATGGTTATTGGCAGCGTGTCTATGTGAAGAGCAGTATCTAATTTGACTGAGCCAATTACAATAACGTTCCTGCAACACCACACGTCTGTGATTTTCCGGTAGAAACCCAAGGCTCGTGACAGTTAAAATATCCAACCACTGAACACGAAGCAGAACTAATGTTGTGCACATAAGGCCCTGAAACAAAGCGGGGCAAAATTCTTTTCGCGAAAAACAGGGGTCGCTATAGATAGGGCCTGGAAAATTTCGCGGATTCAATGACATACACATGCTAGAATCCATTGTCCTATGCATATTCAAGCCTCGTCTATTCGTTCATTGAATGTTGTTACACCGAGTAGCAGCTAGTGGACAAATGGTTGGGGCTTGAGTATGCACAGGACGGCGCATTCTAACATGAAGGTAATTGAATCCGCGAAATTTTCCGAGCTCTACCTATATATCACTCGCCTGACTGACACTTTCACTGGTGATCCCATCTATTTATTGGCGGAAAGTTTTAAGCAAAGTCCATTGCATGTTCGTACAGAAGGTTTACGCGAATCCCGTGGGTTTAAAAATAGCGGTTTTCAGCAATTTTGAGGAGCTCCGAAATTATTGTTCTAATTAACATGATGCTTTGAAGCTACATTTCCGTCATTGTTTGAAACGTTTTTTTTTTTGTGCATTGATACAATCGACACATGTGAAATATTTTCATAAAAAAAGTACTTACGAACACACTGCCACGCATTGTAAGCGCGTGGTAGGCGGTTCCCTAAAGCCAGGGCCAGGTAGTTTTCGCGAATAGATTTTTGCAGCACTTTGTTTCAGTGCCTTACGTGGGCACCTGCAGTTCTGCTTTGTGGTCAGTGATTGGACGCCGTAACACACAGCGTGTGGAGGTTGAACCCGCAAATCACAGACGTGATGTGTGGCAGTCATCGGTGTACTGATTGGCACAGTCAAATGAATAATAACTCTACACAAAAACACTCTGTCAATAATTATGAAGTTTAGCTGCAGGTGTGCACGTAAGACACTGAAACAAAGTGGGGCAAAAATCTTTTCGCGAAAACTACCTGGCCCTACCTAAAGCCTGTCACACACTGGCATCAAAGGTGTAGGAAAAAGGAAAGACAAGACAGAGTTCCAACTAGTAGTCTACCAAATAAACTGTTTAGATCACTCGGCCAACTTCATTGTAGAAGACGGTGTACGCCATTAAAATACTGACTGCAGACTCCAAAGCTGCTTATGGAGAATTGTGGGTAATCGTGCAATACTTATTGAGTCCGCACAAAAAATATATAAAATGTAAAAATATAAATATTTTCGATTTTATTTACATGAAGAAAATCCTTTGTTTAGCTAGAAACTTGTTATTTAAAAATACTTTGTAGTTAATGTGTTCAAAAAAACAGTTGAGTAAGCATAACATTTATTTGTTTACAATCGACTCGTACAAGGAAGATAACGAAAAATAGAGCTGTTCCTGTCCCGTAGTAGCTAGATGTTGAAGTGAGAGATTTCGGTGAGGGGTGATATGAGGTGAGAATGGAGCAGCGCCGGAATGAATGGGCGGGGGAAACGGGAAATCCCCGAGAAAATCCGCCGGCCAGCGGCATCGTCCAGCACGATTCCCACATGCGAAAATCCGGGGACCAACCCCGCCGGGAATCGAACCCGGACCTCCTTGGTGGGAGGCGAGATGTCTAACCTAGTTGTTGAAGGACTCGTATGCTAGCTAGTACGCTCAGTGGCCTATCACGCGATACAAGTTAGCTACAAGACCAAAGAAAGACGGCCGTGTGTAACAGGCTTTACGTAAGTTTACAAATGCATTCAGGAACCGGTCGTTTCTCCTCTGTATTCTGGTGTGTTCTGTGGGCGGCGGTGCAGTTCGACTCGCTCTCGGATGCACGTGATGTCAGCGGCTAGAACAGATGGTGGCTTAGGGTGCAGTGTGTCCTCGACCTGAGAGAGAGTGCAGTCGTACTCGTCGGGCAGGTTACAGAGAGAGAGAGAGAGAGAGAGAGAGAGAAGGGTGGAAGAGAGCCGTAGGCGACGTAACAATAAATGTTGATGACAAGACTCCCTGACATTTCACGAGTTTTCATGACAGGATAGACTCAGTAGTTTCTTCGCACACTGTAAAAAACTCCCTTAAATGTTTAGCACGTAATTAACATAAACGTAGTACGGGAAAAATGCCATATTTCCGCCTTTTAAACACGCAAACTTTTACACTTGTTCAAATGCAAGTCTGGTAACTTCAGTATACATTTGACTGATTTATAAAAAAAGTTTAGGAGTGCTACCATGGATGTCTGGGAAACAGTTATACCATACCTGATTTCTTAGAGCTCCTATACGCACGTGTGGCAAATGTACAAACTATTTTTAGGGTGCAACTACATACAGATATAGGTAACACAGTGGTAAAACACTGGACTCGTATTCGTGAGGATCCGTGTTTGAATCCCGGTCTAGTCATCTGATCTCAGTTTTCCACTATATGCCAGTATCACTTCAGACAAATACTGAGATGACTTCTAACTGTACGGCATGACCGACAGCCTACCTCGTTACGGCCCAAGTTATTGCTTCTGTCAGTAGAGACCAGTGGCGGATCCAGAAGGAAGGGGTAGGGAGGCATGGTTCTTCCTGAGATAGCTACCAAAAAAAAATTCAACCAACGTAAAAAAAAATCCTAACATAAACTTTTCATAACGCTTTACAAAAGGCAACACAACATTTACAACAAAACAGTGGTTATAACATTTTGTGCTTCAGTTCTATATATCACTATATAGAATAGTAATGTATAACACACATAGTAAATAGTTTCCGTAATAGTAAATAAACTTTCTAGGTTCTACACTCCAAAATGCTTTGTGCTATTTAGTATATTCATTAAAATCATTGTATGTGTTTCAAGTGCCCACACAATTATAGACACACGTGGCAGCAGAGGTTTTCACTTCCACTAAAACATTTATTGAACCATATTATTGATTTCCTCAAAATAAAGTAGTATATTAAATTTTTCTGGTTCGGAAACAAATAAAAAAGAACCATTTTTGCAGCATCAAAATTAAAATTTTCTTCCGAGGGAGGGTGTCCTCGAACCACCCCTGTTTTGTTTAGGGTGCAAATACTTTTAACTTTAAGGACTTGTTACGGAGTTTTGCAGTAATTTCGATTTTTTTTTTTGCTACTTAATTATCATATCAAAATTTCCCTGCACAGTTTTGACACTTATATGTTATAATTTGCAGCTGAATTTTTTTGTAGAATTATACTGAACGCTTTTTTAGATTTCATTACCCAATGTACCACGTTTTTCGTCGTGAAAATAAGGAAAAATTAAGGAAATTATTTTTTTTGCTGGCGAATGGTACATTATTTTAAAAAACGCGTCCACAGTATTGTGCATCGTGTGACTGCACATTGACTAAAATTTTTTCAAAAATTTGGTTAAAAAATATTAGAGTTATTGGCACCAGTCTGAAAAAAAAAAACTCGGGAACAAGCCCTTAAAACCATATATTACTGGACAATTATTCCATTACTTCTTGCATGTAACTTGGAACTCTACATATGTCTTATTTATCTTACTACCACTGTTCTGATCACTATATCACGCGCGCAGGTTTAAGTCCCAAGCAGTCTTAACATTATTATACGTTTATTCGACGTTACAAAAATAACACCTAGATGTGGAGCGCAAGAGGTGACTAAGGACAGTGCTATGTTGTCACACTGTGCACTTAAAATGACGTCGTGCAACATTTTCGTATCCGATTTAGTCCAGGATTCTCGTGGTTGTTTCTGGGCATCGTGTGTATATGTGTATATACGTATGTGTGTATTTATACATATGTGTGTATATGTATGTATATATGTGTGTGTGCGTGTGTGAATGAATGTATGTATGTATGTAGAGATCGATGAACTCAAGACACTGTTTGACCAATCGGTAGGGACCCTGTTTTTCCGCGAAAAGAATTTTGCCCCAGTTTGTTTCGGTGCCTTACCGTGCACGTCTGCAATTCTGCTTCATGGTTATTGGCAGCATGTCTATGTGAAGAGCCGTATCTCATTTGACTGAGCCAATTACAACAACTTTCTTGCAACACCACACCTCTGTGATTTACCGGTAGAACACCAAGGCTCGTGACAGTTAAAATATCCAATCACTGACCACGAAGCAGAACTGCAGATGTGCACGTAAGGCGCCGAAACAAAGTGGGGCAAAATTATTTTCGCCGAAAAACAAGGGTTCCTACCGATCATTAACCGATCACCATGAAGCATATATATGCGTATGTGTGTACGTATGCGTGTAGATATCGATGAACTGATGAACTCAGACACCGGTCGACCAACCATCATGAAGTTTGGCATACATGTTTGTGTATTTTACATGAAAAAGATTTTAATTTTATCCATTTTACTCCAACTCGTCACTAGATGGCGTTGCAGCGCGTCATTATCTATACTATACCCAGCTTCCCCTTGTGGTATACTGTGCAAGGGGCCACGGTCGTAGAAGAACAGGTCTGGACACTCGCCTAGATATTTTATCCCCTTGTTGTTTGGCTCTAGTTCACCAAGTTACCGACAATATCGTGTTTTATTGGCGCTGATGTTACGGCGGTCGGATTAAACTCCGCCCACTTCCTTTCCGCTAAGATAAACAACTTATCAAAACGTATTTTTTTATTTTTTTTATTTATGAAATACTTTCTTCGCTCACAAATTTAAGAAAAGGCTCCAGAAATCTTTATTTACTTTATAATGTTAACAATGGGAAAAAGTGGGCGGAGTTTGAGTCCGACCGCCCGGAAAACAGCGCCAAAAAGTACGACATTCTCGGTAACTTGACGAACTACAGCCAAACAACAAGGGGGTCAAGCAAAATACATTGTTAGATAGGCGAGTGTCCAGACCTGTTCTTCTACGACCGTGGCAAGGGGCGGAGGGGTATGGGGGAGAGAAGAATGCAATTAGACGAACATCCACTGCAACGCATTGTAAGGGTGTAGTTAGGCGCCGCCTTTAGTATCACCTATGAAGTTAAGGGGGGAGTTCACGACAAATTTGAATGGTTTTAATAATTTTTATACAAGATATTGTTAGTTTATATATATATATATATATATATATATATATATATATATATATATAAGTGACTATTTTTCACAGTAATGAAAATTTTCTAGCTTTCATAGTTTTTGTACAGTGGCATGTTAAAGACCAAATTGGCATAAAATGGTTTAATACACGAAACGAAAACCAATTGACTTACAGAAATTAAATAATTCACACTTAATAACAGTTTCAAGGACTACGTCAAGAGGTATGTAAAAGTCATCGGTGACATTTTTAGTATTTTTAAAAATATATTTAAAATTACCAATTTTTTGTTTCAAATCCAACAATTTTTTAGAAATAGAAAATGTATTCAAATGTGATTTTCAAACATATCATGATGTAGCCCGTGACACTTATTCAGTGTGAATTATTTCATTCCTGTAAGTCCTTTGGTTTTATTTTTTTTTTATTAAACCGTTTTATGCAAATTTAGGCTTTGACCTGCCACTATACAAAAAATATGGAAGCTAGAATATTTTTATTGCTGTAAAAAATAGTCTCAATACATATCTATAAAGCAAACCATATATTGTATGAGTTAAAAATTTTTCAAAACTATTAAAATTTTGCAGGGAGCCCCCTCTTAAAAACGAGAAAACAGATATTTCCTCGCGGTGGCGAGCAAGATCTGGAACTAACGTAGTAATCGTGCAAGGAAGTCGATCGGAGAGGGGGTGAAGGAGGGGTGTCAGAATTTCGATACCGATCCCTTCCCGCTTCTTCCTCGGCACCCTTTCTCCCCCTGCGAAGGGTTCCGGATCCAATTACCTGTCAGGGTAATTTATTCAACCGTCACGGAACATCGCATCGGCTTGTCTACGAGTCCAAGTCATTCCGTGGAGGAGCCCAGCTGCTGAAAAATTGGTATTACCGCTCTATCCCGCCAGCATAGGAATTTTGTCGGGTTTAGGTAACTGCTCCATACATTGCCCCCCCCCCCCCCAACCATTTACCCATCTTACTAAATGTTCGGAGGGGCACCGAAAATAATAGTGAATCGGCGCAAAAATGTTGATGAGCGCATTTTAACAGGTGTATTCCAATAGGCTACCTTTCAATTTAATGGAAATCCTCTGACATGATAACTCAGTTAAAAAATGGTTGATCTCTCAGGGCACTGTATACAGGCTAGGTTTCAGTCGCCATATTGAATTTTATTATTTTTCGCTTTTATGGAACTCTGAGAAGAAAAATGTTAAATCGGCGACTATACCGCAAATTCAATTTACCTTGAGCTACAATACAAGCATAGCAATAGAGCTAGTAATGTATAGTCAGGTCGCAATTTGTCGGGCAAATTATGAATATAAAAAAATGTGCCACACACATTACGGCGTAATTATAAGTTAACAGCTGAATCGCAAGGTCTACTGAAGCGAAAAGTAAACAGAAATTGAGGTATAATCGCATATTTAACAATTTTCTTCTTAGAATTACAAAAAAATAATTTTCGTAAAAAAAATACACAATGGTTTCAGCTAATTATGCAACTAAGGAAATCCTCATTAATGAACTAATTAGACAGAACTATATAATTTTGTCTAGAATAAAATACACTACACAGTAAAAACAATTCTTAACAAAACTGTACAACAGTTTTTCGGTATCTACCCTCGTTTAGGAGAACAAATAATTATCGTGAAAGCAGTACAAATTACGGATCATGGTCTTAAAACGTCGTGTAATACACGTTATTTAGATGTAATCAAGTATCATACAACCGTTTCTGCTGAGTTATAAAGAACTGCTGTTACTACGTTTTAAAAAAGCGCTGTCGGTTGATTACAAGGAGGAGAAAATTTACTCACATTCTGAATATCATACTAGATGAACATTACCATAATGACACGCTAGACAGGTTTTCATCATGTTTGACGGTTAGGAGCGATGTTAGTAGAGCACGGAGAATTTTTAAACGGCTGGTGGCGCCAGCCGCGGCTTGACCATTGGCGACGCACTTTATGTAGCCAGAGTTACCAAATGTCAAACAAATTAATTTCTATGAAATAAGTACGTACGTAGCATAAGTATGGTTTAAGGGCGCGGAGTACAGCAATTTTCATCACCATAATTTTATTTTTTATTTGTACCAGATAATTTTTTTCTTATTTTAGTCAAAAATATGACTAAATTTTGCTCTTATGAAAATTATTTATCTCTCATAGTTTTCGCGTAATGGCTTGTTAAAGTCTAAAATTGCATGTTTACGTTTTAAGGACTAATCGATAACCAACTGACATACCAAACTGAAAAAAAAAAAAAAAAAAATTCACAATGGATAAAGACGTCGCAGGCTACAATACCACGTGCACAGAAACAAAGAATAAATTTGTTTGTATTTAAATAAAAATGCTAAAATTAAAAATTAAAAAATTCAATATTATTTTAAAAATTACAAAATTATTTTATTTTGTGGTTTAACAGGTGAACTTGAAGCCAACAACATCGTTACCATTACGCAAAAACTATGCAAAATAAAATATTTTTATAAGAGCAAAATTTAGTCACATTTTGTGTCTAAAACTAGAAAAAAATATCTGGTACAAACATAAAAATAAAAATAATGGTGATGAAAATTGATTGTAGCCGCGCCCTTAAGGGCACCGCCTACCAAATGCTTCAAATGCATTGTTACGTGCAGGAAATACGTATTTTTATAGGCCGTTCGGGACAGCGAGCACCTGAAAAACCTTGCTTAAGTTCTATGTTCAGCCAATTCGTATATTTGCAGTCGTAACGGCTAACGAGGGGAATGTCTAACCTCTCTGGACACGTCACTTGATGTTTGCGCGTGTGAGATAAATTGTGCAGTCAGTATGAAGCGATACAGTGTGATAAAAATTTATTATTAATTTTATAATATACAATTATGTCGATATCGGTTGGTTTTGTTCCTGTATTGTTCTATTTAAATTTGAAAATACACGGAACTACAGTGCGTAATTTCGCTGCCAACACCATACAAGCAATAAGGTAACCACAGTTATTACATACAGTAACGGCTAGTGATATTTTTCGAAGGCAAAATTTGTAGTGCTCATTTTATCCCAAACGACCTATACACAACTATTCCACATGTACCCATTGGTTCAATGTACGAAGAAAAAAAACGCACTACAGATAAGGTCAAAATGTCATTGTTCAGACACTACGCCATAACATAGCTGAAAACGGCATTTCGATTCACGGCTCCGGCAATCCTGACTAGTTTCAACTGTTCCTGGTATCGTTTAAGGGCGCGGTCTACCGCAATTTTCATCACCATTTTTTTATTTTTTATTTGTACCAGATATTTTTTTTTCTTATTTTAGACACAAAAAGTGACTAAATTTTACTCTTGTGAAATTTTTTTATCTCTCATAGTTTTCGCGTAATGGCTTGTTAAAGTCATATTTTTGCATGTTTCCGTTTTAACGACTACACTAAAACCAACTGATATACAAACTCAAAAAAAATCACAGTGTATAAAGACATTGCAGGCTACAATGACATGCTCGTGAAATTTAAGAATAAAAATTATTTGACTTTTAAAAAATTGCAGAAACTGAAAATAAAAATTTAAAAAGTTTAATATAAATTCTTTTAAAATACAAATAATGTTTATTCTTTAATTTTATGAGCATGTCATTGTAGCCTTAATGTCTTTATCCACTGTGATTTTTTTTCTTTCAGATTTATATATCAGTTGGTTTTAGTGTAGTCTTTAAAACGGAAACATGCAAAATAAGACTTTAACAAGCCATTACGCGAAAACTATGAGAGATAAAAAAAATTCATAAGAGCCATATTTAGTCACACTTTGTGTCTAAAACAAGAAAAAAAATAGCTGATAGAAATACAAAATTAAATTATGATGATGAAAATTGCGGTATACCGCGTCCTTAAACGAGCGAAGTAGCGCAACACGGTAGCACATTGGACTCATGTTCGGGAGGACCAGAGTTCGAACCCCGGCTCCTGTAGCTCGTTTTTGCTGCTATCGCAAAAGGACCATTTAAAATACGAAGCAGTTGTAAAATTACATTTAAATAGGTTTGGGAATAACTGTCGTCATTTAACTTAATTGTAAAGCGAAAATAAAGAAATTTCGCGTTTTAAATTATCAACTTTATTAAAATTTAAAAATTCAGGCAAGCGCTGTGATTGGTCAGTTTGCACTCCTTACCAATACTTTCATATGTTTTTTTTTTTGCGAACGACTGGGGGCAATAATTTGTAAAAAAACGTCAACACAGAACTGAGCATAATCTCGAATTTTTTTCAAAACATTCTGTTTAAAAGTCTTGAGTTTTTTTCACTAATGTGAATAAAAAAACTACCTAACATGTTCTAAAAAGCTCGCGCGAAGCGCATTTCCGCTTCTGTGTTTGCGACTGTTCTGCGGCCGGCGTTGTAGAGCTCCGTAATGCGGGGTTGCGTGCTCGCCACTTGGCAGGGGCACCGAAGACTCTCGAGGGACGAAGATCACGTCAATCGATCGTCAGAGAGGTCGGAGGGGAAGCGCTGGCGTGGATTCTGATCGCGCAGTCGTAAATAGCCTATATAACCTGCGGGGAAGGCAGGTTCTGCCAGGCGAGGCGTGTGCGAGAACGCAAAATAAATATAGTAGTAAAAATAAAACAGGACCGAAGCAGCACGAACGCATTTGAGACGGGCGCGTGCGCAAACTTCCGATGAACGCCGATTCTAGCGCGCTTCAATAAATCACTAATAAATAGAGGCACGAGTATTGCGCGTATTAATCTGGCAACAGCCTAAGACTTCTCAGACCTATACACACACTGGCCAAAGTCAAAATATCTATTGGCTCGTAACCGTAACACGTGTTACCACCACGACTTGTTTCATTATTTATCACTGGCTTGCAGTCGTCAAATATGAGTTACAACAGGTGTCATCTAATCACAGAAGGGCTGAAGTATACGTTATTGGCATTCAACCTGACCTAGAATCTATATGCGAAATAATCTTGCCTTTAGGAATACGTAGGGCCCGGTAGTTTTCGCGAAAAGATTTTTGCAGCATTTAGTTTCAGTGGCTTATGTGCACATCTGCAGCGCTGCTTTGTGGTCAGAGATTGGATGCCTTAACATACATCCTCTGGAGGTTAAACCCGCAAACCACAGACATGTTGTGTCACAATTAGCCAAGTACTGATTGGCACAGTCAAATGAATAACAACTCTGCACAAAAACACTCTGCCAATAATCATGAAGTTTAGCTGCAGGTGTGCACGTAAGACACCGAAACAAAGTGGGGCAAAAATCTTTTCCCGAAATTTACCGGGCCCTAGGAATACGTTGTCATGTCTGAATTAAGAGCTCCCAGATATTTAAGACGGCAAAAATAATAACTAGAGCCAGTGATTTTTAGTGAAAAGAATTCTGCAACAAGTTGTTTCAATGCCTTACGTGCACACCTACAACTCTGGTTCGTGGTTATTGGCAGAATATAATAGGGCAGAGGCATGGCTCATTTGACTGCACCAACCAGAACAATGTTACCACGACACCACACGTCTGTCATATGAGGGTAGGACTCCGAGACACCGAAAGTTAAAAACTTCCAATCACTGACCATGAAGCAGAGAAACAGATGTTTACATAAGCCACTGAAACAAATTGTTGCAGAATTCTTTTCACCAAAAATCACTGGCTCTAATAATAGCTCGTTAATATACGTGCGTCGTAAGTAAAGACCGTCAAATCTAACCAGTTAAACCTCACATGCATGATTTATAGCGAAAAGAAATTCTCGCGAAAATAATTCTGCACCAGTTTGTTTCATTGCTTTCCATATACATCTGCAGCTATGCTTCATGGTTATTGGCAGAGCGTTTATGTGAAGTGACGTCTCTCATTTGACCGCACCAATCACAGCAAGGTTCCTACAACACCACACACGTCTGTGATTTGCGGGTAGATCCCCTGAGATTTAAAAACAGCCAATCTACGACTTGATGCTGAGACGCAGGCTGGCACATGAGTCACGTAAATAAATTGGTGCAGAATTGTTACCACCAAAAATCAGTGGGTCTATCCAAGGCCGACATTATTAGGAGGCCGGAGAGTTGAGTGTGACAACGCTGCATGGGGGGTCTGCTGCCGGTCGCTCATTGGCTGCCCTAGTATAGATCATTCGGAATAAAGCGAACACTAAAAATTTAACCTTTGAAAAATATCACTAGCCGTTGCTGCATACAATTCCACATTAACTCTAGTTACCTTACTGCTTGTATGGTTGACAGCGAAATTACGTAATATAATTCCGTGTATTTTCATATTTAAATATAACAATATTGAAATAAAAGCAACCGAAATCGACATTATCGTATTGTATATAATTAATAAAACCTTTTTTTAACAAACTGTATGGGATTATACTGACCGTGCAATTTATAACTTAGACGGCAACCTTTTAAGTGATGCGTTCAGAGAGGTTAGAAATTCCCCATCGTTAGCAGTTACGCGCGGAAAAATACGAAATGGCTGAAAATAGAACTTGAGCAGGGCTTTTTAGAGTGCTCACTTTATCCCGAACTGCCTATATGTGTGTGTGTAGACGTATACACTCCACTAAAGCTGCACCTACACACGCTACAGAGACTAAGGCCTGGTTTATAAACTATACAACAACGCAAGACGCAAAAATTTAACATACAAAATCAATATGTACCGTTTATAAAATACGCAAGAAACGCTAGTTCACCAGCTTTCAACGTCTTGCGTTTCACCGCCTTCTATATCGACAGTTTATTTGGCGCGAACATTTGAAACTAGTTTCAACTGTCTTAGAAGGATATGATTCCGCCGTTTCGTTACATGTTTTTTTTTTTGTGTGTGTTGTTCAGAATGCGTCTTCAAATACACGGTGCTTACATTTATTTGGTTACTATTTCAAAATACCGCAACAACAAAATATTTACAATACAGAGATGCGTGACAAAACATAATCGTAATGGGAAAATACAAAGAGAAACTTTTTGTCGCTCCTTCGAAATTTCGAGTGGTAGTGTTGGTTACATCGTGTCTCTTGCGATGTTTACAAACGACTGAAATTTTTTTGCGTATTTTACGAAATGCGTTTCTTGCGTCGTTGCGTAGTTTATAAACCCGGCCTAGGGCAGCAAGTAGTTACAGGTAGCAGGCCCCCGAATGCAGCGTTGCCACATCCAAAATTCCCGCCACTTACTTTACACGGCCATGCTCCACGGCTTGGTTTCAGTCGTCATACTGAATTATTTCATGTCTCGCTTTCCTGAAATTCTGAGAAGAAAAATACGTTATTTGTGACCGCAGCGCAAATTCTATTTTCCTTGCGCTGTGGTGTAAGCATGGCAATATTGACTTTCGCCGTGTATATAGACCGCAATCAGTCCGGCAACTATTAATTATTTTAAATTCTTTTGTGAGACTAACTGTGACCTAGACATACGTTAAACGTTAAACTACCATGTCTGTGCTGTAGCGGAGGGCAAATAGAAATTGCGATATAAAATCTCAAATTCAAAATGTTTCTTCCTCGGAATTAAAAAAAAAAAGTAATCCTACATAGCGACTAAATCCAAGCTTTGAGAGGAGTGGACGGTGTTGCAGCGTGTCACGTGTATTCTTTTTTACGTTAAACCGTTTAACTTATTCATATTACGCTTGTCTATCTATGAAAATAACACACATTTAAAACTACGCTTCCACAATTTATAAATATAGCACGCTTGTAAGAAACATGATTTTCGGGCCTCTCAAAATGGCTATATATATATATATATATATATATATATATATATATATATATATATATATATATATATATATATATAATAGCGTTATAGTGTGTTGGCGTAAGACAACATCGGTGTGTTCACTTCCATGAGTCATTAAAACAGATAATGCTCAAATTGATGGTCGCAATGTACTTTGCACATGCGTATGCGATGGTTCAAATTGCTTTGTACACGATGTAACATGGTCGGCGGGATGGAGCGGCATGTAGCAGTAATGTTGTTATTCACAATAACATTTCATTACACTACAACACTATTAAAACATTCCATATTTCACCAGTTTCTATTTGCCCTATGAAACAGGACAATTTTCTCTCTCTCTCTCTCTCTCTCTCTCTCTCTCTCTCTCTCTATATATATATATATATATATATATATATATATATATATATATATATATATATATATATATATGTATATATATTAGAACACTGTAACTCCGAAAATGCCGCCTGAATTTGTAAAGCGCAAAACTATAAGCATGCGTTGACTTTTACTGGAAACTTTCTAAACATAAAATTTCAGGGTCAACACATAAAGTCCTACAGGACAAAGATTACAAGGAAAAGCTTGCAAGCCAGTTTGGCGGGCTGTGAATAGAGGCGATATGCTTGTCGTCCAGGGTGGTACTCTGGCTCTTATCGATCAGCTGTTATCACGTGTCAAACACGGAAATTTGACACCAGTACACACTCTTAAGGCCATGGTCTTTCATTTACTTCGAACAATTGCAAATAACTCGAATATTTTTTAACCAAATGCTTTGATAAATTTTGAGACTATTTACAGTCACACGATACACAATTTTGCAAGAGCGATTTTTTTTTTTAATAAAGTACCGTTTGCTTGCAAATTTTTTCCCTTAATTTTGGCTTATTTTGACCACAAAATATGTGATGTTTCAGGGGCAAAAACCTAAAAATCTGTTTGGTGTATTGCAACAGAAAAATTCAGATACAAACGATGATATATAAGTAGGACCCGGTAATTTTCGCTGATTCAATGACCTGCAGGCTAGAATCCATTGTCCTATGCACATTCAAGTCCTGTCTACTCGTTCATTGTCTGTTGTTCCACTGAGTAGCAGCTAGTGGACAAATGGTCGGGGCTTGAGTATGGACAGAACTGTGCATTCTATCATGCAGGTCATTGAATACGCAACATTTCCGGGCTCTATATATAAGTCTTAAAACGGTAGGAATGAATTTTTGATACATGTATTAGTTTGCGTTAAAATAAAAATTCGAAACCACTGCAAAACTAAAGAGCGAGGACTTAAGGCCTAACTAACGACTGACGCCAGCCACAATAACCATTTTCTTGACACAATTATTCTAGACGAGAAGATCTTGAAAAGTGATCTCGTTACGTTGAACAGCCCACAACGGTTTGCCCACGGCCGGGCGGCGCTCTGGCGGGTTGGCAAGACTGAGACGCA
Source organism: Medauroidea extradentata (assembly GCA_003012365.1). NCBI lineage: Eukaryota > Metazoa > Arthropoda > Insecta > Phasmatodea > Phasmatidae > Medauroidea > Medauroidea extradentata. Next base: position 18,957 of record PNEQ01082501.1, on the reverse strand, counting down.
AGCCCCGCCCATGCGTTAAGGCCTGGCAGATGCTAAAAACAGGGAGTGCCTCTGTTCCAAGGTCAAGCACCGGTTCGCCGAGGTACCCTGGTCTCCAGTGGCGCCTCCCAGACTGATCCGTGCAGCAACCAATCAACTAGCGGCCAGTGAACCGTCTGAGAGGAGAGGTTTTAGTCGGGCAGGGACCCCGATTAAATATAACCGCCCGTTATTAGCACAGACGCATCGTAGTGGCGGTGTAGATCAAATAAAACGGTCTTCTTTTAGCCACAGTTCGAACTGAATACACACTTTTTTTTTCCAAAGGTACGCATGCGCGAGCAAAGTGGTGTAAATTCGCGCCTAAGAATTTAAGATTCCACTATACACTTTATGTACGAGTTCTAGGTTTCAAGTCGTAATATTAGTTTTACAACGTAAATTAAAAATGTGTTCAGGTAGAACAAATTTCCTGTATATGTTCTTTAACATCACTGCGCTACATTTGTATTACTTGTAAAATACAATTCGTAAACAGCAAGATAAAAAAATTAGTACACTACTTTTTCTCATACTGTTTACACATTGCATTTAACGTGTAAAGCAAATTTAACGCAAAAACTATAAAGTACGTATACATTAAAATGGTTATACCTAGAGACCTGGAAAATTCGCACTTTCTTTTATGTGCACGCTAGACTTCCAGGAACTATAGGTTTGTAACATGTTCATAATTGGCCGTTGACTTACTCAAGACTACCTGGAAGTAGCTGAGCTAATAATAAAACTGTAACTGAATACAGGCCCATTTGACTGTGTCAGCGAGCAGCTAATAAAAAGTTGTTGTTTGCACAATTTCACGTATATTCTTGGAAGCTAGCCTAAAGGTAATTGAACCCGCGAATTTTTCCGGTCTTTAGTTATACCTAAATAAAGTTTTTATTTATACCATAAAATAAATATAAAGGCTTAAAAACCACTAACTTGTACCTCCCGAGTATAGTGGAATCTTAAGAGGGCGTCAAAGACGTCCAAGCGGGAAAAAAATCATAATTTTATGTTTGTATGAAATAATGTTGGTTTTGTAGACGTTACTTGGGAGTAGTCTACATTATCCTCTAACAAAAAAAAATAGCTCAACCATTTATTTCATAATGGCACTTCAAAATAAAAATTTCCCTTTTTTTTTCTTATAGGCCTAAGCTACAAAAACCAATGAACATAAACTAATTAAATAATTCACACTGAAACTATGTCACGGGCTACAGCTTGACATGTTTTAAAATCCATTATAAATATTGTATTTAAAAAAAGTTTGAAATGTTGTACTTAAAAAAAAATTTAAATTCTGAATTTTTTAATTTTTTGAATAAATTTTTAAAACTACTATAGCTCCTGCTGTCCGCATATCCTAATACCGGAACTGTAAAATTATGCATTCTATTATAAGCGAATGCAAATACTGAAATGTTGGTAATATCGCATACCAAGACGAAGTATCTTAAATAAGGCACACTGAAAACTGATATGTGTACCAATAAACTGGTATGTGAACTAATAAACTAGTACTTGTACCAAATAATTGGTACTTGTAAAACCATTTGGTACGTGTACCGATAAATTGGTACTAGTACCAGGAAACTGGTACGTGTACCATGAAACTGGTACATGTACCAGGAAACTGATACGTGTACCATAAAACTGGTAGGTGTACCAGAAACTAGTACATCTTAACACCTACAAGAGCAACTGGTCCTCGCGGTTCAGCGGCGTAGTTGTAGACGCGAGGGCGGAAATTACCTCACAATGGGAAGAAACAAAAGTGGGTGGAGCGACAGCTACCTTGCAAGCTATAAATATCCCTCGCGCAGGTCTGGAGTTCCTGGCAGATAGCGCGAAACAATACCCGCACTCCTATCTAGGTCGCGAGATAAAACACGACCAGTGTCGAGTTCTCTATGCACAGGAAAACATATTCCCCGCCTCTTTTCATGTCTTCGTGTCCCTGTCTTACTTAGGCCGTACAGGTAAAGACGGCCAGGGAATCGCATCCCCCCTCGAATAAAAAAAAAATTCTCCCCCAAAAACTCAAAAACACATTTACTACGAGTTACACTTCAGTACTGGAGAGGTATTTCGGCTACCATTTCGTAACAACAATCGTAAACAAATACAACTACTCTGGTTTTTACTAGCCTACTCTGTAGGTAATACCAAGATAGCACTTGTACAGTCATGAAAACATTTTTCGTTTATGATTAAACATTTTACTATTGAAAAAAATAATCCTCCCCCACCCGCAAAAAAAAAAAAAACTAAAATGCGCAACTTGCGCCCCCTTGTGGGCACCGCTGAAGACGGCTACAGTACAGTACAGCTCGAAACTAAATATTTAAGAGCCCATGTCACTTATCGTTCTGTTGTTCTTAATTTCTTCCTGTCAAAAACAAAGTAGCTAGTATTATTTGGCAGTAGTTCAATAAGGACTTAGATAATTATTAAAACTTTCAGTATGAATATAGTATTCGAAATATTTAAGAACAATTATGGAATAATTAAGCTAATTCAAAATTTATGATAATAGTCATCTCTTACCGTGTAATAAAGACTAAATAACTCATAATGTCAATTTAGTCCAATAATACGAACTTAATTTCAAAATGCAATGTTTCTATTTAAAAAAATTGCAAGCGACTTGCGACACACTTTATTTATTATACGAAATGAAGAATTTTAACAAAAAAAAGTGATGCTGCTCCCGTGTTTGCACTGTTTTTGCGAGAAATATTTTTTATAAATCTTAGACAAGGGCAGATATAACAAATTTGGTAAATTGGTTCGAGATGGTTTTTGTCGTGGCATATAATTTTTTCAGGACTAATAGGTCAACAAATAAAAATTGGTTGATAACAGTTAATACCATAGCATTTGCCGTCTTGAAAAATTAGCCGACATTAAAAAAAAAAAAAAAAAAGAAGCCTGAAGGGACCTGCGAGCTTCGACTATTCCTACTTTCACGAAAGGAAAAAAAAAAAAAAAAAAAAACTTAAGGCGCTCGCCTACTGGCCGTGTGTTTGTGTGAACGAGGCACGGCGCCAAGGGCGGTATCCTCTCTACCGCAAGACACTGAAACGACGTGCAGTGGTGGTAGCATAGACTGACTGACACTTTCAGTTGTGACCACCGCCATTTTATTGGTGCAAAGTTTTAACTAAAGTCCGTAGCATGCTTCTAGAGTAGTTTCACACGAATCCCTTGAGTAGTTTTCCAGGTATGACACGTTGGAAAAGGCTGCTTTTAGCCATTTTGAGGGACTCGTAGACGATTTTTTTTTAATTGACGTAATGCTTTGAAACAACATTTCGTTATCTTTTGAAGTGTTTTATATTTTCGTACTCTGACACAATATGCGCATGTGTAATATTTTCGTAAAATAAAAGTAGTTAGGAACATACCTTCCTTAACGTAATTTAAGTGCTTGGTAGGCAGCAAACTTGAAATGGCTAAAAACGCCTTTCTAAACCACACCGCCCACACAATCACCGCTAAAAGTCATACACCACAGACTGAACAGTAATACAGATGTGAAATGACGTGGCGGCACGTTTGACGCGGGTGAACTTCGCCGCTTATTGGCTGCCCGAGGCTGTTGATACCAGCCCCGTGTATGTTTGGTTAATGCATGTTACGACAGGTTTCCTATTGGCATGGCTGCCGGCTAGCAGGGCATCCACCTTACTCTGATTGGCGGTAGGCGTCTCCGCCATGTTGCTGGCCAGGGAAGCCATTTTGCTGGCGTGTGTGACAGTTTGATGCCCCGCCGGCTATTTCACTTCTACATTCCTAAATATTCTGTGCTGACGTCACGTCCTGCAATTCTGCTAAATATCGAGGGCAGCGGAGGCAGTTTCGCCTCTGTACTCGCCGCTGTGTTGTAGCTGCACATCGACCTTTGCGAGCTATCTCTCTCTTTCTCTCTCTTTCTCTCTCTTTCTCACTCTCTCTCTCTCTCTCTCTGCACGGTCAGACTTGTCACTAGCCCAGTCAATGAATGTTTTATGTCGGGGATAATAATAATAATAATAAAGCTGAATTTTTCACAAACGATAAACCACTACTAGAGGAGTATTTTCCCAAAAGTCTCCATTTCTCCCCATGGAACTCCCGCGCATCCCCCTATTCACTCAAAGAGTTGGAGAATGTAAATATTTACAGAACCACTAATGCATCCGCAACCAATGATCGTATCAATACGTTATATATTGTGTTATAACCACAATTAAATGTAGTGTAACATTAGTCCTATACACTTTTCATAAAATCAATATTTTTGTCATAATTTTAGAAAACATGCGAATTTTTTCTTAAATTTATATATTACTTATTTATTAGCAACCAAATGATAAAATGGTTCCTCTAAAAGTTGTAGCGTGCATTTTTCTGAACTTAACTGTATACGATTATACTGGATGCAATTAATATTGTTTTTACAAGAGTGAAGATAGTGCTTCACGATGCACTGAACACCGCTCCACGTTCTATGCTCTGGAAGTATTTACTGAAGACATTGTTCCACATACAGCCACTAGAACTAATATAGTTGGTGCTACTACGCTGTCTATATTGCACTCCATGAACTACAACACCTAGGGCAAAACGAGCCGCAGGAACGTGTGAACACATGATAGCCCAGCTGCAGACTCTGTAAGGTCCAGGGAACTGCATGGCAAGTTCCAGCACTTGTGGGAACTCGCATGTTGCAGGAGTATCTAGTCGCGAGGATACGGATTCATGAAAGGTCTGATAAGGAGAAGGGGGATGAAGGAAGATATGCACGTGGGCAAATAAGGTTTAGGTACCCCATGATATCGCTGTAGGATACACTGATATAGGTCATTCTGGATAAAGTGAGCACTAAAAAAATTAACCTTTTTGAAAAATATCACTAGCCGTTACTGCTTATAATTCAACATTAACTACAGTTGCCTAACTGCTGGTGTGGTTGGCAGTAAAATTACGCAATATAGTCCTGTGTATTTTCTCATTTAAATTCGGCTATACACAAACCAATTCAACCGAAATCGACAACATTGTACTTTACAGATAAAGTTATTTTTATTAAACGGTATCGATTCCTACCGACTGCACAATTTATCGCGCGCAAACATCAAGTGACATGTCCAGAGAGGTTAGGCATTTCCCGTCGTTAGTCGTTGCGCGCGGAAAGATACAAATTAGCTTAAAGTACCTATATAAGAAATTTAAGCATACTTTTTTTAAGATTACAGTAACATTTGGATATCTTCTATGGCTGAGTAAGTTAAAAAAAATTATCATATTCGTTATAAACACGATTTTATGTCATCTAAAACTGGAGGAAAAAATCAAGACATAAATATCCGTTGACTCAAACTCTAAACTTTCCAGAAATATGGTCAGCGTATTAAGATCTGTACAAAAAGAACTCAGTAAAGCACTACAAACTATCTGGATTGCTAGAGTCTTTGCAGTCGCCAGTTATGAATGTTTTTTGGTCAGAGGTGGGTAGGACATAGCTTTAATATAAAATATTTTGAGACACTGTTAAATTACTGTATGCTGTGATAACAATAAACAACGTATTTACGTATTCACACGGCATTGCATCTGACGCAAATAACGTGAAAACGTAAACAAAACTAGTGAAAAATGCAAAATACTGAAGGGGTCGTGTTCCCCCGTCAGTACCCCTCCAAAGGACGTAGTCAAGAATTTTTAGAAGGCGGAAGAGAATATGTTTGTAACAATGTACTATACACATATCCTTACACGCATACACAAACACAGAATAACCGTTTATTTTGATTACTCGGCATTACTGCAGTTGTAGTTAGTAGATGCTATATAACACATAGTTTTAAAAATATGATTGACCAAAGTGTGACTATTTCCTCAGAATTTCTAGACCCCAGGAAGAAGGGAATGAGGTTTATCCCAATATACACCCCTACGGCTGCTTCTCCGCCTCCACCAACGTCCATGATTACGCATACATAAATCAGCCGAATTTTTGGGGATAAGACTATGCACTATCTTGTTTCAGTGTGCATTATGCACACACATATATATATATATATATTCTTCTTCATGGTAGGTCAATGATTGGAAGTTTTTGATTCTAGGGTCTCAGCCGAGAATATTTAGTAATACAGAAGTGAAATACTCGGTAGGACAGCGAACTCAACCACACACGCCAGCAAAATGGCTTCCCTGGCCAGCAACATGGCGGAGACGCTTACCGCCAATCAGCGTGAGGTGGCTGCCCTGCTAGCCGGCAGCCAGGCCAACATGCAGGAGCCAAACATACACGGGGCTGGTACCAACAACCTCGGGCAGCCAATAAGCGGCCAAGTTCACCCGTATCAAACGTGCCGCCACGTCATTTCACGTCTGTATTACTATCTAGTCTGTGCTTGCACGGTAAACGGCGCCGTCAAGCCGGAGGCAACACGCCGAGCAGACAATCACAACAGACAAGAGAAGGCGAGTGCATGAAAGGTATATCTACAAGCCGCCCTTAGGTGACAGCCGCCAGTGCAACACTGCTCCATCCCGCCAGCCGTCAAAAACGGCAACACTGTAATCAAGGAGGCGGGCTTGGCCGCATTATCTATTTCTCTTCCCATCCCCTTTCTCTCTGATTGAAGCCAAAACAAACACGCGTCAAGCTAAAAGCCCTTCCACGTCGCGGCCGCACGGCATAAATCGTCTGCCCCTCCTCCCCCTACCGAACATCCAGGGGCACGAAAACAAAACACGCACGCAAACACCGGCGAAGAAGCGATCGAAATCAAAACTCACGTTTGTGCCCGATCGCTGCAGGAACCTGGAAGATTCGAGTTTTATTCCAGGTAAAAACTACACTTCAGGCGACTTCAAGTTCGTGTCACTTTTGTACTTGGCATTTCACTTATTTGACTTTTCTCGGAAAACACTAAGTCAAAAATAAAGAAGTAACTAAATATAGTCCAAAATAATTAGGGCGATGATATTTTCTCGTAAATAATTTTGCCCCAGTTTCTTCCAGTGCCTTTCGTGCATATCCGTAGTTCTGTTTTATGGTCTGTGATTGGTAAAGGGGTCCTGTTTTTCCGCGGAAAGAATTTTGCCCCAGCCTGTTTCAGTGCCTTACGTGTACATCTGCAATTCTGATTTATGGTTATTGGCAGCGTGTCTGTGTGAAGAGTCGTATCTCATTTGACTGAGCCAATTACAAAAAAACTTTCCTGCAACACCACACGTCTGTGATTTGCCGGTAGAATACCAAAGCTCGCGACAGTTAAAATATCCTATCACTGACTACGAAGCAGAACTGCAGATGTGCACGTAAGGCACGGAGACAAAGTGAGGCAAAATTATTTTCGCGTAAAACAAGGGTCCCTGGTGATTGGATGTTTTAAGGAGGAGTGTTAGACATTTTATTGTATTTTCAGTTTATGCGCCATAACTAGGGCCATGAACTTTTCGCGAAAAGAATTTTGCCTCAGTTTGTTTTCAGTGGCTTACGTTCTCATCTCTGATTCTGCTGCAGTCAGTTACTGGATTTTTAAGTCTTCCGTGTCTTGAGGTTCGACCTGCAAATTACAGGCGTATGTAGAGACACTGGAAAATCGCGAAAATATTTAACATAGTCTCCAATAAACTATATTATCTCAATCGTGACACGTGCGAACAGTTTTCTGGCAAACCACATACGTTCTGTGTTACAACTGTTCAGTTCTAATTGGGTCTGTTGAAGACGAACACTGTGCTTCATATAAACGATAGCCAATATAAGTGCAAAACCTTCAGTGTTATATATAGTATGTTGGATCCTAGCAAGCAATCAACTTTTCCCGCGATTTACCAGTGTCTCTAGGCGTATGGTGTTGTGGTAACCTTATCGTAATTGGCACAGTCGAACAGGAGACGTTACTTAACAAATACACACGGCCAATGACCATGAAGCGTAAGTGAGGATGTGCGCGCAAGGCGTTGAAACAAAGTGGGGCAAATTTCTTTTCGCGAAAAGTTCACGGCATTAGTAGAGACCTGAAAAATTCGCGTTTTCTTTCAGGCACAAGCTTAGAATTCCAGCAACTATGAGTTCGTGCTATTTCCACAGTTGGCCGTTGACTTAATTAGCACCGCCTTGATGTCAATGAGCCAGTAATAAAAACACAACTCAATGCGGGCCCATTTTACTCTGTCAGCGAACAGCCAACGAAGACCTGTTGTCTGCTTGAATACACGTGAATTCTTGGAAGCTAGCCTACACGTCTGTGAACCCGCGAATTTTCCCGGTCTCTAGGCATTAGCCATGACATTTATTCAATTTTCGTGAATTAATTTCAGAAGTCGATAGATTTCATTTGTACACTTAAATTCATTTCGAGATTGAGTCACTGTTACAGGAGGATATTCTTCGAGGACTGGGGACCAATAGCAGACCTGCACCAATATACTCACAGACTCACTCGCTACCTTGTCACATGTACAACTGCTCACTCACTGGAGCAGCAGCCAATGTACAAGTAGCTGAAGACATAGTGCGTATACAGGACTGTGCAGTCTAGCTGGCTGGTCGTTGAACCCGAGGCATTTCTGGATATCTAATAATGTGGTAAGCCTATGTCAGCGATACGCCAATGAGCAGCTGTTGTTTGCTTGAGTACACAGATATTATTGGAGGCTACCCAAAAAAAATTTGCGAACCAGCGAGTTATTTCAGGCTCCGCCGATCGCCCAGTAAGGCGGGCGAGAAAGAGCAGGCCTCTTTGTAAACCAAACCGGCTGATGACTTAAGTCATCAGAACGTCGCGGAAATATTTTATAACTGGTTTTATTTCAACGGCACCTAAGCTCATGTCAGTTGCAGGAACTTGGGTATTGCAACACTTACGCGTCTTTATGTTCTACCTGCGATTCTTCACTCCAACCCTTCCGTTGATCATCTACGTTATCCAATCAGCATTCCCCCCTTCCTAGATTTTTTAATATATTATATGTAGAGATGATGGTATATGGCGAAAATATTTTGTGCCAACATACCCTTGCAAACACTGTAGTTTCATGCATCATATATAGGGTCTGGAAAATTTCGCGAATTCAATTACATGTAGACTAGAATCCACTGTACTATGCATACTCAAGCCCCGACCATTTGTCCACCAGCTGCTACTCAGTGGAACAACAGGCAATGAACGATTAGACGGGGCTTGAGATGCATAGGACAATGGATTCTAGCCTACAGGTAATTGAAATCGCGAAATTTTCCAGTTCCTAAACATATGAAGACCTCGGGAGTATATAATGATAACCATCATTCCTGTAGTTTTCAGCTTTGGTATAATAAAGTATGTCAAATCTGAACAAAAGCGTTTAGTAAAATATATCATTTATTGTGTGGTTTAAAATAAACTACCAACGTATTTTCTAATTAAGTATTTCTTTTAAATTTAAGGATAGAAATTGTTTACATGGGCTGTCTTACAATGTGGGTTATAACTATTTACCCCCGAGGTCTTCATATATGATTAGGTGATAAACTACCGAAATAACGTAGCATCAAATGGTACAATGTTACAATAGCAGGATTCTTATTGGTTCAGTAAATACACTGTAAAAAAACTTCCTCAAATGTTTAGGAAGTTATTATCCCAGACGCAGTATGGGACAGTTACCATACTTCCGTCTTGTAAATATGCAAACGTTTACAGTTGTTACAATACAAGTCTGGTAACTTTAGTATGCATTTGACTGTTTTATAATTAGGTTTAGGAGTGTTACCATGGATGTCTGGGAAACTATTCTACCATACCTACTTTCTTAGCGCTCCTATACGCACGTCAGGTAAATTTACAAACTGTTTTTTAGAATGTAGGGCAACAGCTCCAAGTACAAGCTGAAGCCAGTAATCTTCTGGTAAGATGAACGTGTGTTGAAACCCAGCAAACAGTCAAGTTTTCCCGCGATATACCATCATCTCTACCTATACCGTATAACACAAACCTAGAAATTTGTACTCTACCATAAAAACAATAACTTCTTTTAAAACCTAACAAAAAGTAACCTTAACCCATTGTTATAATTCAGCTTACGTGTTCTTTAAACTCAAATGTAGTGGGAAGCAGCAGCTTCCGAGATAACCTTCTGCGAGGTACAGAATTAAAGTGGGTAATAATCTGTTCAAAAATGTCCAAGATAACCGTCTTACGCTGTTATGTAAACAAACAATTAGTACGAACTGTTGGGTAACTTGTTGGTTACTTTTTCTTGTGATTGTTGTACCAACTGTACAATTTAAAAAGTATTTTATTATTACTTGATTTCTATTTTCCAACTTGATAGTACTTTTTAAATACCGTACGTTTACTTTATACGCCAAAAATAATTAAAACCGCTATATTTTTATAGAAATAAAACATTATCCAACTCATTCAGATACCCAGAAATTTAAGTCACATATCAATCGACGTACGGCAATGCACATAACATTTAGCATACAAATAACGGCACTAATACGGGATTCAAGAACGGTTAAATGTAAAAAACATAGCGTAAATTACTTTCCAATTTAATTATTGGAACAGTACAAATAACTAAAGGAAACTTCAAAACATGTTGACGTGTTGGTTCAGAAATCCCCAATGCCATCATTACTAACCAATGTCAACACAAAAATTTATTTTTCATTAGTTGGGTAGTTATAAATAGACTACATATTCAACGACTAAAGTACAGGCACGGGTAATAATTACGCGAATAAGACAGGAAATTTGAAATTTAATACTGATAATTTCATTTTTTAAAAGAAAAAAATAATTGATGGTTATTGTATCAAGACACACACACACACACACTTATTCCGTTCAACGTGAGTTGAAAACATACATAATTTCACTTATAATTACAAAACAATTGGCGGTGTTTGTAAAAATTAGCACAGGATTTTCGCTGATAAAATTACCCGCAGCACTTGATTCAACTCGACTTCAAAAAAAATTAGCTATCACGACAAAAAATATTTTAAACAAAACTGCCAGACAGATTTTTGATATCTGCTCTCGTTTAAGCTTGAAAAATTATTATTATCGCTAAAACACTACAAACTAAAGAGAATAGGCTTAAAGGGACGTAAAAACCACTCACCTCACCATAAGTAGTTGACAATCTTACTAAAGTTAAACTAAGCATATCTACTAGGCAGCACCGGAATGAAGGGGCAGGGAGATCACCGAGAAAAGCCACCGACCAGCGGCATCGTCCGGCACGATTCCCAAATCCTGGGTTCCGACCCCGTCGGGAATCGAACCCGGATCGCTTTGGTGAGAGGCAAATGGTTTGGCCATTGGACCACCGCGGCCCATTACTAGTCTAAAGGTTCCTCATAGAACATAAGAAGTTACGTACAGTCACGGCACCGCTACACTTGGGACACACCCACGCCTCGCCAGTAACCACACTGCGGGGTCAGGGTTCGGACCACGACCCCCCGTAATCGGAACAACTGCCGACGTCGAGAGACAAACACTGGGTTGACGTACCTTGTGCAGAAGCCGGCCTCAGCAGGTGGAGGGACAGCAGCACCAGAAGCGACAGCGGCAACGCCATTCCTCGTCTTCAGCGGCGTCCCGACGGCATAACTGGCCCCGCGTCGAAGCGGGGGAGGAACCAACGACGACGAAGCGAAAAAAAAAAAAAGTTTGCGGTAGGAGGTAAAACTCCGCTCTACACCCGCCCCCTTTTCAACTTTTTTTTTTTCAGGACTCTTTTGCGCAACTGTCCGGCATCGTAGCAAACACAAACGGGGTTAAATCAGAGTGAGAGAGAGCGAAGAACTAGAGAAAGAAAAAAATAAGTTGACTTCGGAAAATCGGCGCGAGTTTCGGGGGAACTTCGATTCCGCCGAGTCCAGCAAACACACCCGTTCGTTACGTTCACGAAAAGGAAACGAGAACCACACAAAATAAAGTTCGCGAAATAAAATTACCGTAGAAAAACTTGGGACGAAAATTTCGCGTATGTGACTTTAAAAAAAAGTGTTTTCTAAGCTGTATACTTTCTTATAGGTATTTTCCTACGGGCGTCTGACCGAAGAAGATTTTTTTTCTCTCAAGTTAGATTCCGCTTTCCTCCTTTTTTTTCCTTTCCCGCTTCGACGGACAGCGTCTGTCCGCGACGCAAACTTCGCGGCTTAGCGTCTTCGGGCGGACTGCGCGGAATTAAATCACGACGCCCCGTGTAATATTTCCGCGGCAAAAGGGGCCCCTTCTGGCCCGCGCGATTCACCCGGCGCGCTTCGGCCAAGCTCGGCAGCTCTCGGGCGCGCTCGGAGATTTCCCCTCCCCCACGCAACGTGACGCCCATAGGGCGAAGTGGCACGCCCGTCAACGGTCGCGAATGCTGGCGTCGCGTGCGAGAGAGCGGACGCACAAATTAACGCAGATTGCTTTGAGGGACGTCCCACGTCCTAACGTCCCGACGGGCTTGCGTATGTTAATTTCCAGCCAACCAGGCGAGACGTGAGCGCATAATTTTCCCCGCCACACTTTTGTTTAACCTACCCGAAGAAATAAAACGGTTAACAGTATGAAGGATGTGGCGCAGAGATATTTAACGAGGACTCGGAACTTGCGAGGGTCGTGCGCGATAAGAATGAAGCAGGGATGGAATGTATGGACGTCGAGAAATAGGAATGCCCAGCGTAAACCCATCGACCAACAGCGTTCTCCGTATTGGAGCAAACCTTTCTCTCCTGTTTCTGTTTTCCAAATTTTTTTTAAAGTCTAACTTAAGAGCAGGTATCATAAATCTGTTTGGCAGTTTAGTTAAAAATTATTTTCACCATATTTGCTCAATTTCGCAGCTTTAGCTAACGATGTAAATAACGAAATTTCTGTTAATTTCCTCATTAGTTAAAAACCATATAGTTTCTTGTCTCGAGAAAATTAGTTGTTACGGCAAAACAGTCGTAAACAAAACTGCCAAACGGATATGGGACGTCTTTTCTCGTTATTTTTTTAAATTACTATCGTAAAAACAATACAAACACGGTCTTAAAATGAACACGGGATCACAGGGGTTTGGTTTAGAATATACCTCAATGAATACATAGTTCGGTATAGATCCCAGTGGAAATGTTTACTGAAACAACATTTTCAATATAATAGTGGTACATGAGTTTAGCGAATTTGTACTTGGTAGACCCGCGAGTTTGTCGCGAAAATATTTTCCACCAATTTGTTTCAGTGCATTATATGCACATCTGTAGCTATGCTTAAGGGGCCTGCCTGGATAGGCTGCGTTTGTGTGTGAGAGGCAGGAGCGGTAAGGTTGCCGTTGACTGACGTTTGTAATGTATTATCGCCTCTCCGCGCTAGCCACTCAGCTGGCGTGCAATGCTTTACAATTATCCTTTAGCCCACGAGACTTTAAGCGCAGACCACATTATTTTAATTCTGGACAACGTAGTTTAAAGCCTAACGCTTGTTTCTATAGTTGTGTTTTTCGAATCCTGTTATTTTCCCTGGTACGGCAGACTGGGAAAGTCATTTTTGGTAATTTTTAAAACTTTAACGACATAGTTTGAAGTGTGCGTTCTTTTCGTTGATGTACAAATATAAAAAGCGTTAAATATTTTCGTCAAAAACGAGAATAGCCGTAACTCACTGCAACGCGTTTAAAACGCAGGTAGATAGGCCCCTTAATGGTAGTGCAGCGTGTTTTTGCTCAAACATCTCTCTCATTTGACTGCAACAATCAAAATTACGCTACTGTGCCACTATACGTCTGTGATACGCATGTAGAACCACACGAGAAATGAAAGTGATTTAAAACAGCCAATAATTGAGCATGAAACAAACGAGCTACAGATGTGAACATAAGGCATTCAAACCAAATTGTGCAAAAATCTTTTCAGCACAAAACCGTGTTTATAATTCAAGATCACGTTGAATGAATATAAAGTATACATAAGGGGATTTGTTCAAGTTATGTATTTTTTTTTTATTTTAAAGTTGAGATAAAGTGCACAGTAAATTTATCAACACGCTTCAAGTTGCGTACTTAAGAGGGCGTGGTAGATAAATAAGCGCTGAATTATTCAGTTGAGATCTACACTTTTTTAAAGTCAGTATAGAAAACTACAAAACAGCAATCCTTGATAATTATATTTGAGAACTTTATATGCAAGCATTTATCCAGAATGATACATTTTCTTAAGCGTGATCTCTTACGTCGCAATTAAATGTACGAGATTTCGGCGTCGAGAGATTGTTCTTCAGATATACGTTAATCGAGAAATATTTTTACTCAGAAAGTTGGAAAAAAACTATTGTCTGGGATTGCTGTTCTATGGTTTTTGCAAATTGGCTTCGAGAAACCTACAATTATGAACTGATGCAGCCCTGAATTATATACCATGCACTCTTAAACGAAACAATTTTAAACAAAAATTTAATACAACATCCTAAAACATGTTTTTTACGGTAACTACAAAAAGTAAAAGTATTAAAATTAATGTGGTTCTTTTTCCTTTGATAATTAAGGCGATGTACACTAGTTACGTCTTGAGGTAAGCCTGTATGGTATCAAAATACAAATTACTTTACCGATGATACTGTAAAATATCTTAAAGATAATATTGTCAGAAAAAATGAAAAATATCTGTGCGAAGTATTATTTCACCTAAGCAACAACTGAAGGTAAGATAAGTAATTTAAGTAGCTACGCCATTAAGAACACAGTTTACACCAATTTTCATCGTCATATTTTAATATTTAAATTCGTACCACATACTTTTTTTTCTCTTATTTTAGACATAAATTATGACTAAATTTTGCTCTTATGAAAATGTTTTCCCTTTCATAGTTTTTGCGTAACGACTGTATATAATGGTTTATTGCAGGAAAATTTGACTTTTTGCTGGATTTCAACACACTTTCAGCTTACAGGTCGTTCAGGATAAAGCAAGCACTAAAAATTTAACCTTTAATATCACTAGCCGTTACTGCATATAATTCAACATTAACTATAGCTCCATTACTGCTTGTATGGTTGGCAACGAAATTACGGAATATAGTTCCGTGTATTTTCTTACTGAAATACAATACTAAAACAAAATTTACCGAAATCGATATTATTGCATTTTATATAATTAATAAAACTGTTTGTTTCATCAAACAGTTTAGGTGCCTACCGACTGTACCATTTATCTCACACGCGGAAACATAAAGTGACGTGTCCAGAGGTTAAGGCCCGTTCACAATCGGCATGAAAAAAATAACATAACTTACACAGCATAACACGCGAAATTGTCCGTACACAATCACCACGAAATTGACCAATCAGAAAATAATAAACAAGAAAAGAACTAATTTGTTATTGGACGAAAATTTTCGCGCCAATAGCACTTATGACGTTTGGCCGGCATGAAACACTTGGCGTAGGAAACTCAGAGATGACCACCTTTAACGCCATGCCAAGCAAGTTACGCCCCGTAAGTCATGCCAAGTATTCATTGTGAACGCCACCATTCGTATCACAGATATTCACCTTCTTATGCTATGTTTTTTACTTGCGCCATGTCGATTGTGAACGGGCCTTAAGACATGTCCCGTCGTTAGACGTTACGTGCGGAAAGATACGAATTGGCTAAAAATAGAACTTTAGCAGGATTTTCTTGAGTGCTCAATTTATCCCGAACCGCCGATACCAGAAGATTACTGGCAGCTCGTACATGGTACTATTGCCCTATTTGAATAAGCCAATGAGAATCCCGATACTGTAATATTTGATGCCTGTTATTGACCTGCAGACAGCTACATTGGGTCATAAGTATATCAACGAATCATATATGTCACAAGAAACTACTGTGCTTTCGAGGGTATGTTGACACAAACAATTTTCGCTATATACCATCATCTCTAGTGATGACTCATAAACATAAAAATTTGCATGTTACGGTTTTATTTATACCACTAAAACCAAGCGACATACCAATCCGAAAAAAAAAAAAAAATCACAACGAATGACGACGTTGTAGGCTACATCGTATCCACTACAAAAATAAGTTAAATTAAAAATCTGAATTTTTTTTATATTCTATATATATATTTTAATTTTAAGTACAAATTTCAACTATTTTTTTAATACAACGTTGTTATTCTCTGTTTTCATAGACTAGACGTTGTAGCCTACAACATTGTTATTCACTGTGAATTTTTTCAGTTTGGTAAATCAGTTAGTTTTAGTGACGTACATATAAAACTGCAACATGCAAATTTTGACGTTTACAAGCCATTACGCAGAAAATATGAGTGATAAAAAATTTCATTAGAGCAAAATTCTGTCACAATTTATGTCTGATACAAATATAAAAAATGTCTAAATAAAAGAAGTATCTGATACAAATATAAAAATATGACGAAATTTGCTGTAGACCACGCCGTAGAAGAACAGGTGTAGACACTCGGCTGGAAACTTGACCCACTTGTTGGTTGGCTGCAGTTCACCAAGTTCACGATATGACTATACGTCTTCGGCGCTGCAATCAGGGCGGTCAGACTCAAATTCCACCCACTTCCCTCCCACTAAGATAAACAATTTATCAACAAGTATTTTTCTTATCAATTTATGAAATACTTCCTTTGCTCACAATCCTAAAGTATGGCTCCAGCGATCTTTATTTACTTTATAATGATAACTAGAGGTACGTAAATTTCGCAAATACATTCCAGGTCAGGTTGAACGCCAATTATGTATACTTCATTGTCATGTCTGTGACTTGCTGGCGGTTGTTACGAAACGCCTTTGACTACTGCAAGCCAGTAGTAAATAAGGAAATAAAGCGAAGTGCTATCGCTTGCTACCTGCTTGTACGGTTATAAGCCAATAGATAATCTATTGTGGTCAGTGGGTGTATAGGACTGACAAGTCTAGGCTGCTGCCAGATGAATCCGCTAAATTGACGTACCTCTAATGATAACAATGGAAAGAAAAGTGGGCGGAGTTTGAACCCGACCGCCCTGACTGCAGCGCCAAAGATACACAACACTCTCGGTAACTTGGTGAACTGCAGCCAAACAACAAGAGGGTCAAGCAAAATACATTGGTAGATAGGCGAGTGTCCTGACCTGTTCTTCTACGACCGTGCTGTAGACCGACGCTGCTAATACCATGAAACATAGTTATAGGCTGTTCACTATATACTGAGCACTCAGCAGAACTTGTAATTAATTAAAAATATGTTTCATTTGGGCAATATGTGTTAATATTTTGAGAGTGATGGAACGTTTACACTGGTTTTTAGTTACATGGAAGTTTTCATATTAAAAACAGCACAAATTGCTGCCAAACGGCCGAAAAAAACTCTATGCAGTGCTCACTTTATCGTAAACAAAATGTGGCTAAATTATTTTCGCGAAAATTTCCTTGCCCTACTGGAGGTCTGTCAACACGTATTATATTCTGCAGTTAGGTTAAAGTCCCGCAAATTTATCAAATAAAAAAAAGTTATGACACAAAATACAAAAATTCAAGATGTCGACTATCTCTCCCTCTTAAGAGTGCGTTATAGATAATTAAATACTGAAATCATCAATTGATTTCTACGCCTTTTTCGAAGCCGATATGGATAAAATACTCAACGACAATCCTAGATAATGGCGTTTGCCAACTTTATGAGTAAATATTTATCCAAAATTACTAATTCGTTACGCGTGATTTCTTGCGCCGCAGTTAAACGCACGAGGTTCCGGCGTCAGAGATTGTGCCTCAGAAGTTCATAACACTGGAAACAATTTTGTTTAAAACGTTGGCTAAAACTGTAGTCTAGGATTGCTGTTGTTTAATTTTCGCCAATTGGCTTCAAGAAACCTATAGTTATAGATTAATGTTTTTAGCGTTGAAGTAAGGTTAATTCTACTACAGGTTAGAAAGAAAATACGATTTCTTATGGGAGAGCTTGGCACAGGAAAAATTTCTGCCACTAGATTCGCTTAAATCGCTAATGTACCAGACAAATACGAAACCGTAGTAAACTGAAATTAAAATAAGCTTGGAAAGTATATTAATCATTTAATTTAATTTTAAAGTGAAAAGAAATCGTTTTCGCGTTTTAAATTTTCAACTTAACGTAACTTAAAATTCAGGAAAGCTCTGTGATTGGTCAGTATGGTGCACTAGCGATACCAGCGCTCAAGTGGCAGAAACTTTCCCTGTGCCAAACTTATAACATTGATCTTTCTAACCTGTAGTAGAATTAACCTTAGTTGAAGTATGTACCACGCCCTCTTAATCCGTCGTAGGTGTTTTTCCCCGTGGGCGACTGAGTAACTATGGTGGTCACACGCTAGCTGTTCTGTGGTTCCACACGCTACGGCAGTGACCACTTCATCTCTGTGCGGCAAGTTATGGACTTCCAGTGCTTACTCGTCTCCGGAGGAACACAGCAGAGAAGTGTGGGCGAGACGAGAGCCTGCACTCGCTCGTTTGCCAGCCATTGTCTTGAGTAGGCGAGCACAACCATCGCCTGACATCTGTCGTAATTGTCCTCTGCTCAGCCCTCCGTCTCCACGCTCCCCCAAGATTTACATCCTGCGACTTTAGCATTTTTTGTATTTAAAAAACCTGCAGAATATTGGCAACTTTTTCGATTCAAATTCCGTAATTTAAAAAAAAAATACAAATAAACAATGCGGTTTTTTTTATACATGTCTAGACTTAGCCCATGACACTGTATTTAAGAGTGAATTATTTCATTTCTCTACGGCAGTTAGTTTTCCTTTATTGTATAAAACCGTTTTGCGCAAATGTGACATGTCATCAATAAAAAAAATAGGAAAGTTAGAAAATTTCTAATACTGTATAAAACAGTCACAAAGTATGTTTATAAAACAAACAATATATCTCGTATGAACGTAAAACTTACGTATTAAAACAATTAACATTTTGCAGGCA
>PNEQ01082500.1:23987-71434 GCA_003012365.1 Medauroidea extradentata | reverse complement strand
GTTATGTTGATCGGGTATGGGGCGCAAGAAATTAAATAATAAATAATATAGATAGATTTTTACATTTTTTTAGTTATTAAAAATATTAGGGGTTATGTATACATGTATACTGCATATCATGTGAACCTTACGAATGTCGAACCGAAGGTTGCCGAGCATGGCCGAAGATTGCCGAAGGTTAACGAGCTGGGCCGAGTATGCCCGATGTATTTTATTAACTAAATAATTGTTATATAAAATTATTTTATATAAAACGTTTTTATTAAATAGTCTTTTTATTAAAAATATTTTATTTCTATTAAATTAATTTTTTTAATGCATGTGGGGTTAGGATGGAATGCGAAATCAAAAAATTTTTGGAAGACTCGGAAGAAACCTCCAAGATGGCGGTCGGAACAAGATGGCAGAATTTTTAAACTTTTTTTTTTTAATTTTAAAATTTTTTTTAATTTTAAAATTTTTTTTATTTTTCGAAAATTGACGTCATTAAAGATGGCGGTCGGAAACAAGATGGCGGCCGGAAACAAGATGGCGTCCGGAAACAAGATGGCGGCCGGAAACAAGATGGCATCGGGGTGTCGGGTTACAGGGGTCAAAGGTCAAGGTCACGGGGTCAAAGGTCAAGGTCACCCACACACCCACAGCCGCCAGCCGCTGCGCCCGGACCGCCATTTTCATACTACTAATGAAAATCACCAATTTACATATTAATTACTATGGGAAATCTTAACAATTCTCTTAATTTCAGAAATCATACTACACGGAGACTGCACATATGAACATAAGAAAACTGGACTTTTTATACTGTACAATGTAACGTGTACTGGTGAAAGGACTATTTATGTGGTATTAGTAATGTTAATAGTTTGATTTTGTTTAATTACCTTACAATTTTGTAATGACCACTAGTAACTTTACAAAGTTTCTACTAATATTTGTGCATATTGACATTACTTTATGTAATGTTTCCACAGTCAGTTTTATTGTTACTAGGATAAATACTAGATTTTTTTGTGTTTTCTCTGGGGGTTGTCAGGGAGTTTTTGATTGGATTGGTCTAAGAAAATGTCTACTATATTTGGAAGAGATAAAATAAATTAAATATAAAAACCTGTGAAAATGTTCTTCAGTGTTATTGCAATAGCTATGCATAGCTATTACTTGAGATGTGAATATGTAACAACTTGCCAGGACTTCAGCAGCAGGCTACTAGAACTTCAGCTAAGTGTTGTTTCATTCTACTAAATTAATTATTTACCCATGGGATCTAACTTTAAAGACCAGCCGCCTTACTAAAAGTTCGGGCAATTTAGCCTTTCGAAATATCTTTGAAATTTTCACCTACTTCACCGCTGAGTATCGTATAAGTACCCTTTTCTCTACTTGAGCTTATTTATCTCTTAACTAATACCAGAATTTATCATGTAATACCTAATTCCCAATTCGCTGAAGTGAACTTCTCTAAATAGTACCTCACTACAACAAATAAAAATAAACAAATTTAAAAGACTAAAAATATTTTTTCCATGAAAAGTTTGAACCATCAATTTGTGGGGTTAGCCGACCAAACCCAAACCATTGAGTCCACAGACGATTCACGACGTGGTCGCTCTAAACACGTATGTTAATGTTACAGGCGCACGTACGTATGAATGTAACAAATGTTTTTAGATTTCTATGTTTTTTATAGCATTAGTTTTCTTGAAATAAAATTAAAATGGTTTTTGCACTTAAACGTCTTTTATATAAAACATTAAGCTCATACTATGAGATATTTGTTAGCTAAATATGATTACAGTTATTCGGTCGTTAAACTAAAACTAAAGGTTTCTTAACTGCTATTTTTAGTTTAGTTTGAAATTATCATAATATCTTGTAAAACAGCATACAAAACAAGAACCGTATTTAACTAATTTAATTTAAAGGTCGGCCATGTTTTTTTTAACTTCCCGAATGCTGTAATTGGTTCATTCCTATAATTTTTAAGCAAAAATATACATTTTCATAATTTCTTATGTCGTGGCCAACATGACAACGACCACACATGACCGGTAAAATTCTGTTGCGATTATATACGTATAATGACACACTTTCCGTTGTTAAATTAACTGTTAACCATACGTCATAATTAAGTTTTTAACTGTGAACCCAGCTTCACTCTCTTTTTGAAGTCGGGCGTTTCATAGGAAGTCTTACATTAACAATGTTTTAAAATAGTATATATTCGGAGCATTAGGGTACTGTCACGCCTAACTCTCATCTCCAAATAACTTAGAACTTAACTTTGTAAATAGTTATTTTCGCTTTGAATAACGTCTGTTTGTCTGTTTACGTCCATAGGAAATAACTAAGGCCTATTTTTTTCAAGCGAAACAGCAGTTTAAAAATAAGCGCCCATCATTTATGAACACAGGGAGAGGAAACTTGCTAGAAGGTACGCAGTTTCTTACATGGCTGCTACCTCGACAGTGACCCGTATGTTATAAAATAGTCATTCTGACACACCTTTGTTCCCACCATGCATTATGTAAGCAACCGACCAGAATACATCATGAGTACGATACTTGAAGAAGCATAGATGAAACATAGTCGAGCGACTTTCATGTTTTCTTGTTACTTTCTTCAAGACGTCTTAATTGTAGGTTACAGTTTTCGCAATTACAGTGATTGTAAATACCATTTAAGAGGGATCAGTACTCATTGAATTACAATTATTTTTCGTTTTCCTCGTAGGTTTCATACAATGATGTTAACTAAATTT
The DNA here is from genome assembly GCA_003012365.1 of Medauroidea extradentata. Lineage (NCBI taxonomy): Eukaryota > Metazoa > Arthropoda > Insecta > Phasmatodea > Phasmatidae > Medauroidea > Medauroidea extradentata. The sequence goes on along the minus strand of PNEQ01082500.1, from coordinate 68,673 downwards.
TGCTACCAACATGGTCCAGATATTACCTTTGTTAAGTCCTGTCAAATTGTTAATTTTTAAGGCAATATTCTCCTGTTTCTGCTGTCTATGTGGTGTTTTTTTTTGTTTTTTTTTTTTTTTAGTTTAGTTTAGTTTAGTTTAAATGAGACCAGGTATAAAAAATATTTTGGCTGTTTTGCTTGAAATGATTTTCGCTATGTAAGTAAGGTTAATATTGTCAATATAATAAATACTACTGTTTTAGCTCGTTATGTAACTAATGCAATGTTTGTTCTTTGTTAATCGAAACCGTACAATTTCTCGTGTGAAAAAAAATTAGCTATCTTGGCAAGAACCATTTTAAACAAAACTATGTAACAAATTTGCAGTATCTACTTTCAATTAAGCTTAAAATATAATCATAATAAAATAGTGCAAACATGGGAAAGTGGCCTTAACCAGTAACCGTCGAAAAAAACAGTTTCTCCTAGCAACAGTAGTTGAGAAATCCCAACTGTAGTCAATGTTCAAATCTAAGCCCCCTTGCTTTGTAGATTCGTGAAACATAATGTTAAATTTGTAGGGCAAATTAAAAGCAATAGTTTTAGTAATCCAAATTGATAGTGACTGTGTCTCCTGAACAAGCAACTGTTAGTGTAGACTGTCTTACAGTATATTTTTCCGTTGGTCATTTAGTATTTAGTAGAAGAGGAAAATATCTTAGTATAATATACCTTGGATTTTTTTAAATACGCACACGTTATCACAAATCTAAGACAAAATAAAAAAAATTATGTTATATTTCGAAGAAGCATTTCATGACTTAGCGTCTAAAAACGAAATTGATGAGTTATGTATTTCTGAAATTCATTACATGTCATCAAACGTTACGTGGACACACAATTGAAGAATATTATCTTCTATCGCGGTAAAGGATTGTCACATTTATGCTTCATGTTTCTTGTTTTAGTGACCAAATATAAAATATAAGTGACGTTGCCGTCGTAAGATTTGACTTTAAAAGGTGATTCTAATTCAATATTTAGTTTAAACCACCACGTTTTCTTCTATAAACTTAGTAACTGCTGCTTTATGATGCATTGAACTTGGCATAACTGCATTACTAAATTGCAATATCGGATGACTTAGTTTTGATATGAAATTACTTGTATCTTACAACGGTATTCTTAGAACTTGCTGTTTATATTTGACAAGTCACCCACGCTTCAGTGAAAACACCTGGTTATATGTCCAAAAATACATTAAAGTGATTACAGAATATCCACACATAAGACTATTAGAAGATTACTTCGAAAAATAGTATGTAAAATTCAGCATTATTAAAAAAAAATTTCTTAGCATGTTCACACAACTGTTTTTTTTTTTTGCCAGCTGAACTGTCTCTCTAATCTCACGTACGTTTACTGTTAACTGTAAAATTTTTCACTTTTGAATTATTTTCTTTTTCCAGATTTATATATTTGCCTCAAAGAATTTTGTGTTCATGTCCATTGAGTGATAATTATTGAATTTCCTAGATCATTTATTAGTTTCTACATTGTTTCTACGGGAAGTGTCAGTTCAAATGTTCATTTCTTAATCATTGACAAAAGTGTCTCGTTATATTAAATTAGCTTGCATATTCTATTAAGCGAATCTTTAAACTACACTGACAATCTGTAGTTTGAATAAGTCAGACACGATGTTCTCGTTAATCAGTTTAAATAATCTGATCGTTAAACAAATCAGACCTTACCAAGAAAAACTAAAATTTTCGCTACCTTATGTGAAACTATCTTATTTATCACTTTATTTTCATTCATTTATTAAGAAGGCTTGGTGTCTAGGCTAGTCTAACGCTATAAAACTCATATTAAAAATACAAATTTTTGGAACTCGGCACAGAAAATTTAAATAAAAATAATAGAATAATACCATCGCACGTGTTTCAGAAATTTCGGTCAAAAACACATCACTCAGAAATATGTTTGTTTGAAGTTGGCAACATTCTGTGGGTCTTTCACGTTTAATGTACTTAGGTAAGTAAAACTTGTTATCAATATTATGTTATATATTTAATAACGACTGGCGCAGGACATTGGTGTTATTTTACGTTAATAAGCTCTGAACCAAAAAGGTGGATAATTTGCGAGTAAAGTTGGGGTGTTTTCACGGTGTCACCAATTTATTTCTTCGCGACATTTCTTTACATTAGCACAGAACTTTTCCTTAAATAGCCATCAAGGACTTAAAAATTTACCGGCACTTTCAATAATTGTTTTAGACATCCTAGAAAATCTCATGAGTTCAAAGTCGCTCAGTACAGGAGGCAACGTTAGGCCTATAGTTTATTTATTTAAAAATGGATAACGTATCTCTGCGTTTGAAGCAAGAAAATTTGTTGGAAGCGTATACATACATATATACATACAATGTAAATATAGTCTATATAGTGATGGATGTGGAGATTTAGTTGGTCTCGATACAATACTCACTATATGGGATCTATTCAGGTGATAATTAAATCTTTAAAATATCTTTCATTTTGAGATCACTATTCTGTATGAATTCGTTAAAATTTACTTAATTAGGCACTACACAACCGCAAGGTGCTGCCGTGAGTATGGCGCTTCTCTGCGTTGAAATTTCACAAAGTATTTTGCTGTTAAGGGGATTGATCCCTGTCAGATCGGTTTTACGGTTTTTCTTATAAATCAGGGAATAGACACATTGTTTTACTTTTTTTCACGCTGACAAGGCATATTTTATTGTTTCATTCACTTTTTGAAATCCATATGGAATTGTTTCTGTTAATGTTGCGGCCTCTGTAGTCGCTCCCGTAAATAAGGCAATTTTTCCTTTTCAGCTGTTTCCCGTTGCAAAGTAATGAATATATTATTGTTCCAGCAATTACAGAAAATCGATTAAGTTTGTATCTGTGCTTTGTCGTGACAAAAATTTTTATACATCGACGGGAACAGAAGTTATCGAGAAGAAACAGATGAATCCAAGGTGGTAGGGATCAATACCCATTAACATGGAGTAACGGGCCTCTCCTCAATTTAAGAATTATTATTTCTTAACAGTAAACTACATACTTTTCAAGTTTAGATGACTTATGATTTCGAAAGCCTTAAAAAAAACTTTCCCTGTGTAGGGTGGCGCGTGATACAATACGATATAAATTCAGCTTTGAAGCACAATATATAATTCTGATGCAATATATTGTGAGATACTGTAGAAAAATTGTATACTGGTGGTGTAGACGGCATTTTTATAACTACGACACTGGACTCTTTGAATTGCAAAAGTGTCAACAGCATTATGAAAATCAGTATTGCTACAAAAATTTTCGGGTTCTTTTGTTCTCATTCATCCAGATGCAGTAGAACTCTTTGCAGACAAGTATTTAATATGAAAATGGCTGAAAATCGAATTATTTCAACTTGAACTTTAATGTCCTTTCGTAGGAATGGATTAAAAATATGCGTAGTTTTTAACCAAAGTTATTGGCACGCAGTAAATGTGTATGCAGATAAGTACGTTGCCGTGAATTATAATAAAATCCGGTAAAATCTCGATACTGGCTTGGTATCTATGAAGATTTGTAAAACGCTCTTGAAACTTTCCAAGACATCTTTAATTATCGATCCGTATGTTCTGTCTCGAGTTACTAAAAATCCTTTTGTATCATTGAATACAGGCCATTAACTGAACTTCACAGGTAACGCAAACACATTTATTTACTCTACTGTTACGAATATAAATGTTACCTTGGGAATTTATTTAGGAACGCACATGCAGGCACACAATTGTTTAAATGGCATTCTGAATAAATTCTTAGCGCTCATGTTCTGAAAAAAAAGTAAATTTCGAAGAAGCCTGTGACTTGAACGGTTCTCTCCCTGACAGTGCAGTGGTTTGCCGGACAACTGTAGCTACGATAATTATCGCACGACGAATGGTTTGTTATCTGCTCGTGGATTATTGCCCGACCCTGATCTATAATTCACTCGGCTGGTCACCGCCGCTGAACATGCGTGAGTGTGGGTGAGTGCGCGTCTCGTTCCATTGTTTAACGCAGCGCTGCGCCACCGTCGCTAACCTCGTAGCCACGCACGCGACCAGTTATATTCACTCGCTTGTAGCGTTCTTGACTTCGCGTCCTACCGATTATAAACCTATATATAGGGAAAGAAAAAATTATCGCTGGTATAATTACCCGCGTGCTAGAATCCGCTGCCCCGTCTATTCGTTCGTTGTCTTCTCTTTAGGCCATATTACACGGTACCTGCTTCCGTAGCAGCTCACCTACCAGAAATTTATAAAGGCCGCCAAACAAGCTGCTACAACAGCTGCTATACAGGCTGGTCAGGTACATTGCTACATACTGGAGGGAAGCGATGATGATGCGCGTGCAAATGGCCGACACTCGGGCGGCTCCAGCTATACTTGTTAATATGTTTGGAAAACTAATTATATGGGAATGATATTTGTATACAAATCTTTGTGTCGGTATCAGTAACGTCAGAAACTTATAAATACTGAATCCTCGTAATAATGCAATGAGTACATTTTCCAAGTTTCTAGAGACGATTGTACGGTAACGAAAATAATCAACACAGAGGAAGAACGTGCTAGGTGATCTTATATAGCGACCGACTTTGGTACAAGGGGTTCTGGGTTCGAGTCCCACGTTTATGTTTGTCCGTTCGAGTCATTTCAATTGTCAGAGTCAACCAAACTGTTACAACTGGGAATAATCTAATAATAAAACTGTAAATGGGGGAATTAAATAATTTAAAAACATCACAAAGGTAATGGGTTGTATAGCAGCTGACCATAGATTTACTTTCTTTTGAAATAATTTTTGTTGGACCGGTATCAATTCCAGGTTTTTTAAATACGTTAAAACATTTGTTAAAAGAAACACGCACCACTGGAATTAATATAAATTTTGTTTTAAAGCTGTTGGAGTGTTTTTCAACGTCATAAACGCAATTTTGCGCTGTGATGACGACATACTTCTGGCTTCTTTGTTATGTTTCACGCAGTTGTCGCATGGAGCACTCCACGCTCTGATTCTGCGAAGTGGTTGGTCTGTTACGAAAGCCGGAACAGAACCGGTACAGAATATATCACAGGTTCTATTGTCAAACCTGCTATGAAAACTGCCAAGTCTGGCGGAAAAAAAAAAACAAGATGTCTGCCGTACCGGCCGGCACAGAACCTGGTATGGCCAGCCTTGTACAGGCTAGTACGCAGGCGCGGATCTTGGATTTTGACGTAGGTAGGGCTGCATACGATGAGGAACACTTATCCCCCAATGAAAGGAGGGGGGTCCGGGGGTCCTCCCATGGAAAAAATTTGGATTTCAAGGTGCAAAATTGTACTATTTTAGCAGTTCTCGTGTCTAAACATTGAATGTACTTTTGGTAGATTTATTAATATTTGTTGAAAAGAAACATTCTGTTAAGGGGCGTCCCTAGTCCCTAGTAGATGAAATCAAGTAACGTTTCGAGCAGTTACCGCTATTCCATTTTTTCAAACAGCCTAACAGATTCTTTAGCAATGTGGGACGCACCAGGATGAACCAGAAAGTCACTTGTGGCATAAACGTAGGTTTCCCAGGTACTGAGCCCTTTTAAGTTCAACTTAACATGTAATATTAAATCCCTATCCCTTGTTTTGCGACAGAGCTCCGGCGTATTCTGCACCACTAACGAGAGGAGCCACATAATTAAAATAATGTTATTCTTCCATGCCCGTGTCATTAATTTTAAGTTTATGTAATTCTTTAAAAATTGCAAGATCTTTTATTTCACCATCTAGAATTGATAAAGTAAAGCACTACTTCACGGTAGTTGTACGCGGCCAAATTAAGTATGTTTCCATAATACAGAACCTCAAAAGTGGAAATTTTCTGAAAACGGGAAACTATTTAGCAGTGCATAACAAACTTAGCTAAGTTAGTCTTACCAAGTTCCCATTACCTGAAAAACAACAGAGTAATGTCATTTCAGGATAATTTAACTCATTAATAGTAAGCAATTGCGTGTAAATTTATTCGTACAGCCAAAACATTTTTTTTCTCAACAGTTGAAAGTTTCAGGTGTGGACGAAATTAATTTAAATGTTTTTGTCCATTAAAAATATTATTACAAATGTGTCAATTACTCGTTACTGGTACAATGATGATGGCGGTGCTCACCCATTAGTTGTTACATATTTCTGAAAGTACCTTCACGTGCTGTGCATTAATTAACAGTTGTAACGAGGGAAGGTTTACTTGATTAAGTCAGTTTTACAGACTGCGATGAACGCTCCCGTTTTCAGCAAATTTCAAAATTAAAAGAACTGTAATATGAAAACCGTCATTTGGTTACGTATAAGTACCGGGAGGATGGAACTATTCTTAATCTTGTGATTTTTGAACGAATCCTACAATGGATTAGTATCATATATTGAAACGTTTAACGTTGACATACGCTGTTGCGAACGCATGTTACCGTGCTGTAAAATAAGTAACAATAAAAATACGTGGGTTAACTGTTCTCAACAAATATATAACACAAGAAATATCGGGAAGGAATGTAGTCGTACCCAGGAAAACGACTAGGAAACAAAAATAAAAAAATAGAACAGTTACAACACAAATCAATTCCGGAAAGGAGTTGTACGAAGAAAGACGAAAAAAATTAACAACGAATTAAAACAACAAAATTAGGTATACGAAAAATGGAGACAAAAATGGACCGAGACAGCGATGACTACACAAATGACAAGACCCATGAACGGATGTGAATACAACGAAGAGAAAACATACAACAACAGATGTGACGTTTCTTAAATTTTCTTCAGCAAACAAACTAAAATAAATAGTAAAATATGGCCGTAAGCGGATAGTAGTATCGTTATTTAGGGTTGCTATATGTTTCATCATAATTCTTGTTTCAGTTTAAGTTTATTAGAGCGTAAAGTATGTATTTTTGAAATTTATGACGTTACAAGCAACAGTATGCTAGTTCTGTTATGGCATCTCAAACCATCCGAAGTTACTTATTAATATCCTTCTAGGTAGAAATAAATGGGGGTTCCATCAATACTAACTTTAAATAAACCATAGAGTCTTACTCTCGGCTTTAATAAGGCCAGAATTGCAATAATAAAAAATTCAAATTCTGTTTATTACAAAGTGTTGAGTATGTTTGTGTTGACATAAAGACCAAAGTGAAATAATAAAACACATCAGAACTTATTAAATGTGTTTATATCCGCTATTTAAATGTTTATAGCAAATTATGTGTGTAAATGAAATCGAAGCAGCATTAACGTTTGCAATATAAATATCCGCCTCTGCTCCAGTCAACATTATTACATCCGTGGCTACCTTGCCTCTGCTTTTCTTTTAACTAAGCTGCTGCCAGTCATATCTCCTATTGTATCAAACAAGTTATATAATGTGCTAACTATGAGGAATATTATGTGCTAGGATTCTCATTTAACCAGTACTGATGTCAGAGAAGAACACACAATGCTTCCTTACACGAGACTGTCGCGAAGTTTCGGGAGGTTACATATTGTCCCGTCTTCAGGCGAACGGAAAGTAAGGAAACTATTTGCGTTCTTTTGTCGTCAACGCCAAGCTGTCCAGTCTTGTGTGTAACTTAAAATTGTATTCACTGTCTTAATTGAGTTGTCCTTGGCTTTGTCAGCTTTTTTTTTTTTTTTTTTTTTTTTTTTTTTTTTTTTTTTTTTTTTTTTTTTTTTTTTTTTTTTTTTTTTTTTTTTTTTTTTTTTTGTTATTTCACTCGGTAATTAGCTGCGAATTTTTTTAAAAATATATTTCTACTAACCAGACTAGACAATATTTTAATATACTCTGAATACAGATTATCTTAGCTCGTTTTCCACTATAGTTTCATCTCTTTTTTTTTTTTTAGTTGATTCACTTTTAGTTTTCAAATTGTTCCAGGCTAACAGTACGTTTACCATCGTGATGTTACACGCATAAGTGCAGGCTGCACATCCGTAACTTATGAGTTGTACATAGCAATTGTAGTGCAAAACGTTAAATAACTGAAGTAGAAGTTTGAAGAATCTGCGGACTAGTACATTACGTTGTAAGCGTTCGTTACGATGAATCCCGTTAAAGGAAATAAAAATAACGAAAAGTATACAATTTTACCCAGGTCTTGAAAAAAGTGTCTTCGTTTAAAACTAAACTTATCTTTTTAATGTTTAAGTATCACTTTTAAGAGCATTTATGTTACTAATATTTTAAGGAGGCACTGTAGCTATATTGCGCTTTTTCACGCAAGGTACAACGGTTGAAGCCCTAAGGCTGTCGCTGAACAACGTATGTAATGCAGAATCACCTCTACGAGCAAGCCACTCAACTGGCGGTCAGTGCTTTCCTATTATTCTTCCTCTTATTGTGTAGCTTTACACGGCGATCATATAATTTTAGACGTGAAAAGTATGGTTTAAAATCCAACGCATGTTTGTCGATGTGACTTTTTAATAATATTGGTATTTTTCCGTACGTAGCAGTCTGAAAAAGTAGTTTTTAGCCATTGCGAGGGACACGAAAATCACGTTTCTAATAAGCTTGCTGATCTTAAAGGGGTGTAGTTTGATGTGTGTGTTCTTTTCATAGATATACAAATGTAATGTACGGTAATGTGAGTGGCTTTTACATTTCGTCGACAGCCAGGTCATTAGAAACGGTGCACGTTTAGTAGTTTCGTCAAGAAAGGAATAATCGACACTTGCTGCAATACGTTTAAAGAGAGAATCACCTTACGTATAAGTTTTAATTGAGTACTAGCTATTGCTCGCGACTTCATTCGCGTGGTTTTCAATTTACTTCTAATCTTTCAGTCGAGCAAAACTTAAGTCTAAGTACTCCAAATTATCGTAAGTATTTCGTAAAAATATGTATTTCTGTTTTTAAAATCTTTACGAAAAAACTCAATATAATAAAACAAAAGTTTTTTACTTTTGTGCACTTCAAATTTCATAAACGTCTTAATGTTAATACTGATAGAAAACCTTATGTTAAAAGTGACATATTGCAGTGAATTTTAACTTCCTTAAAATAAATCTTCTGAATTTTTTTTTTTTGAAAATTCTAAATTCTTCAAAATGTTGTCACGGGACATTGATAATTGAATGATGTTATGCAGAAGGCATCCAATCCACAAATATAAAGGACAGACAAAAAACAAGCTCCTGAAATATTATAAATTAAAACATCAGTAGCTAAGCAACCAAACTGAAGCAGATAAAGGTTATTTGAAATTTAGATGTATTCATTAACAAAATAACAAATGACATTTAACTAACAATTGTTTGTGTTCTATTTTAGGAAATGTGGGATAGTCTCTTTCTGCATAACGCCATTCAATTGGTTTAGAATCATTTTGGAAATAAAATTTGAGTACCCCGTTCTGCCCCCTGCGCCATTTGATTTCCTCTCACTAACCTTATATATATACATACATAAACACACGTATCGAATTAATTTTCATGTAAAATTTCACTTAAATGTACATGTTAACTTTAAGAAAGATACAACTTCACAAATCTAAAAAAGAGGAAAAGTTTGGCCATAACAGATCACGTTGACTGCCTGCGTAAAAACACTTTATTTGTAGGTAGGCAACAATAGGAAGGGGCGTGACGACAGTTTTTAGTGCCGAGTGAGCCAGAGAGCTGAATATTGTCCTCGCATGATGTCCGTGCTCAGTAGGAGTCGCATCCCGTGTGGTGTTGTAAACTGCGGTGAATAAGTCATAGCGTGTCAATCAGGCAGATGGAAGTTTTACAGCCCCGGGATAGCAGATCGCCCGTCACGTGACTGTGGGGCTTCATTCGTCCACGTGCTTCACACTCACCCTCTCCCAATGTTACACTGATAACATCGTCACAGTTTTCAAAAGTATTGGGTGGTATGTGTCAACCATGCTACAACAGTATATGCATGTGACGGTACTGACCGTGTATGGTCAACCTATCTGCGCAAGTGTCTCTCCTTCATGATGACTCATTTTTACGGTTAGTTAACTGCTGTGTTAAGACCTCGACCTATCTAGCCTACAGCCACGGAGTTGAAGTTATTGGAACTTATTTTTAAAAAACCTATTCGCAATAGATTAACTATAAATTTAATTCCAACAAAAATACTCTACGTATAATTTTAGTCCAAATAAGGTTTTGTGAGAAACGCATGCCAGTTTGACATTTTTTTGATACGAAATGTCTAGAGATCCGGGATTTTCTGTGATTAGTTTAAGAATAAGTTTGATTTCAAACTACTGTAAAGGATAATTACTTTTTTTTAATGAGTCACTGTTAATGAAACACTTCTTTGAGGTTTGTGAACCAAAAGCAGACCTGCAAGAAAACACTCCCGCGCTACCTTGTCACAAGTATGACTGGCCACTCACTGGAGTAACTGTCAGTGAACTAGTAGCTGGACAGAATGTACACATAACTGTAAAGTCCAGCCGGTATGTTGTTAATCCCTCGAAACATCCGGGGACTGAAATAACGTCTAAAATGTAACTTTAAAATATATGTTTCGCAAAAATACTTACGAGTAAAATTTAAAACAAATTTACGTAAAACACCTTTTGCTTAAAAAATTAATTAAAAAAAAAATCTGACCACCTTTGATTTAGTATTTAAATAAACTCCATCGCTGTAAGTTAGGAATATTTCTGTATCGAGAGGCTGTTGGTATGATGGCAGTGTTTCTACGACGGAGATCTAGAGATGGATTCTTAAGCAAGCCAAGTGATAATACTTCGTTTTAGATATAATTAGTTTCGTGAGTTAGCAATTGTCTGGTTCGTAGCATTAAGACACGATGAAAATATTATTTTAAAAAAATTATCCAAAGGATAACACCTCTGAATCTTGGGACCAATTCTTGCATACAAAGCGTTGTAAATGCAACTACTTCATGTATATATTCCAACCATGAGCTATACGCAAGAGTGGTTGTTTGTACATGGTGTGCAGTTCCATTTCCACGCGAGTGTGTTCTTTCAACGATTCCTGCAATGGATTATAATAAACTCAAACCGTTTTCTTGGACAAAAGTCATTGCGAGTAAATTTGCCGTTCCGTGTAGCACAAACAAAAAAAAGCAACATTTACTGTTCTCGACAGACAAATAACGTGCAGATAATTCAGGAAAGGAATGTAGCGTATCAAAAACGACCACCCGAAAACAAATATATAAATTAGAGCAATATCAACGCAAATTAATTTCGGAATGAAATACTTTCGTTGTATGAACAAATACAAAATAAATAAATAAATAAAATGAACTGCAGAGTATGGTGACTGTTTTGCCACCACACTTCACGGGACCTCACAGACAGCGATGTCAAATGTAGAGCTCGTGTGGGGAAGCAAGAGAATCGAATTTAGGCGATACAGAACCACCACGTGGCTAGGTCCTGAATTAAATGATTCGAACACTAACGTTCCATTATTACATTTATTTCTTAAAAAATTTTTTTTAAAAAATTATAATACAAGATGTTGTGTAGTCAGGGACCCCGGTTTTTCGCGAAAATAATTTTGCCCCGGTTTGTTTCAGTACTTTACGTGCACATGTGCAATTTTGCTTCATGTTTATTGGAAGCTTGTCTATGTAAAGAACCATATCGCTTTTGACTGAACCAATTACAATAACGTTTATGCAACACCACACGTCTGTGAATTGCCGGTAGAATCCCAAGGCTCGGGACAGTTAAAATTTCCAATCACTGACCACGAAGCAGAACTACAGATGTGCACGTAAGGCACTGAAACAAAGTGTGGTAAAATTCTTTTCGCGAAAAACAGCGGTACCTATGTATGGTAAAGGTGGGGTCTCAAATCTTAGTGTTTAATTTTCTGATTGCGAATTATAATATTATTTTCAGTAAAATTATACAGAGGTCTTTGAATTTTGTCACCAAAATTTATATACGCAATACCTAATGACTCTTAAATAGCGATAATCTATTTAAGATTTAAGAATGAATTATGCTCTAGTTATGTCTCAATTACTTATTAGATAGTATGGTTAATGAATTGATTGTTTCTAAACAAAGAAATCAAGCAAAAATGTGTAGAGACGCCTTTTTGGGTACTTTCAAGACATAACGCACATTAAAAATACTTTCTGAGTATTTAAGCATAGCTAAAAATGCTTATTTGAAACAACAAACGCATTCTTAAATACGAATATAGTCAAGAGTCCCAAGGTAAAGATATTTACAGATTTTTCCAACAGTGAAATAATAACATCACAATTTTTAAATTCTTTAGATCTAGTGGTGACGACTTTGCGAACAGTTTAAAGACGTGAGTTAACGTAGTGGGGGATAATCGCAATTTTAAGTTTTTTGTTATAGTGTTGGTTGTGTTAGATGTTTCTTGAGAGTAATATTTACTCATCCAAAAATAGGTCAGTAAATTTTCCCATAATACCATTACTAAGTCAAAATTTACTCTTTTTCGTTCTTGTAAGCAGCAAACGGCAATGAACGTAATTAAGTGAAAAAATTCACAATTAAACTACATGCCACGAGCTACTAATTGACGGATTTAAAAACCCATTAAATTATTTTTGTATTAAAAAAGGGGCTGAAATGTGAAATTTTTCGCTACATTCAGCAATTTTTTCAAATGCAAAATTATTTTGCAATGGATTTTTGTACGTGATTTTTCAACGTGAATTATTACATTTCAATTTTTTCCTAGTTTTTGCTGTGTGTATAAAGTAAAACATGTGGATTCTGACTTTAAAATGCTATTATGAGAAAATTGTCTGTAAGAGGAAATTCTCAAGACGTTTCCATAAAATATGGAATTAAGATTTTTCACTATTTGAACGCCCTAAAGTCATTAGCCATGTTATCACGTCTCTGGAGTTCGTTAGGTCCTTGCAAACCTTTACCCCAGCAGTACACCTCCGCGCAGACTACGGAGATTACAGCTGACAACTTCGCACTGTACGCTTCTGAGAACTTTAGATAAGCGACTTTATCACTCACCCATCTGCTAAAACATTTATACGCTGTCGGTCACTTATTTCTCCGACAACGTAAGTCTAATAACGGATCTCTGAACAGGTAATTGCTGTGCGCTCGTTAGAACAGGGTGGTTATTGACTATTGACTTATGTACAGAACTGCTGCAAGGCACTTGCCATCTCATTCATTTCCAAGTTGTATTCATTAGGTCTTGGATTCAATCGCAAATAAGTAGAAGTGAGGGTGGATTTTTCCAAGTGATGTTTAGCCCACTTCCGGAGGAAAATAGGCTTGCGGAATTACTTTCCTGTACGGTGTTGGGTGGTCGTGTGCGTGTGCCCCTAAAGAGTTTTAAACCCGCGGAATGAATTTCATGAAAACTGATTTTATGCATTTTGAACGTGTTTACATTTTAAAATGTTGGCCACTGTAATATTTTTCTTCACACGATATACCTGAGGAAATATTTTTCGGAGTCTCATAAACTCAGTACTCTATTACTTTTTTTGTCATACCGTTTCAAACCGGGGGCCATAGAATGTAATAACGTGACTTAACTGTGATCTATTTTCTTTATGTTGCGACAATACTTTCAAAATTTCGGCATTTTATCGATTACGCGACCTATTTTAGGAACTTTTTTTCCTTCAGAATTCTATAAAATTCGGTACACACGTAAAGTATTTTATGCATTTTATTCTACCTTCTTCTGCTTTTTTTTCTAAATTAGGACAATTTGGACAGCATTTTAAATTTCTTTTCACACGAGATATCTTAGAACTATTTACCAAAAACTACATCAAACTGGACACACGTAGTCTATAGGTAGTACTTTGCAGAACTCACTTGATCAGACAATTCGCCTCCCACCAAGGCGATTCAGGTTCGATTCCCGGCGGGGTTGGTTGGTCCCCGGATTTTCGCATGTGAGAATCGTGCCGGACGATGCCGTTGGTCGGTGGGCTTTCTCGGGGTTTTTCTGTTTTCCACGCCCCTTCATTCCGGCGCTGCTCCAAACTCACCTCTGTCACCCCTCACTAGCGCTAAAGACATTGGTGCTGATCAAAATCTCTTACTCTCACTCAGTCCTAATCATGCAGTTGAAACAATTATTTATCTATTGAATCTAACAGTAAAAGGCAGGTAGCGATTGATAACCTTACGACGTATTTTATTGTTTACTTCTGGCTTGCAGTTATGTCAAAAAAGGCCGTTGTCATATAACAAGGTGGTTTGAAGTATACGATCTTGATGCTCTGACTAAGCATAAATCAGAGAAACTCACGTCCCTCTAACGTTGATGCATTGTGTATAAAATATATTTCAAGCACCTTATTTGCCAACTTTAGATTAAATAGTTTATTATTATCAGAATTTATATTAAGAATTAATAATTTCGCATCGTAGTTTTCCCAAAGAAAATTCTGCATAAAAGTAAATAAATATAACTAAATCAAAATTCAGATTGTTAAGCTTAATTTTGTATAAAAAAAGATAACATGAATAATATCTGGTAAGCGGAAGTAGGTTTGAATACAATGCCTAGAACCTCTAATTTTTGGTGAAAAATTTTTTGCACCAACTAAGTAGTTTCAGTGTCTTATGTGTACCTCTGCAGCCGTGCTTCATGGTTATTGGCAGCATGTCTGTGTGCAGAGACGTCTGTCACTTGATTGTGCCAATTAGAACAAGGTTACTACTGGTAGAAGTCCAAGAATATGAGTTAAAAACATCCAATCACTAGGAACAGGAAATTTTCGCGAATTCAATGACCCGCTCGCTAGAATCTATTAGCCTATGCATACTCAAGTCCCGTAGATTAGATTATTGTCTGCTTTTCCACTGAATAGCAACTAACGGACAAATGGTCGGTGCTTGAAAATGTATAGTATAGTTGATTCTAGCTGCAGGTCATTGAATTCGCGAAATTTTCCTGTCCCTACCAATTACTGACCATGAAATAGAGCTGCAGATATGCACCTTAGAGGGCGTGGTACATAATTCAACGCTAAAAGCATTAATATATAACTGTAGGTTTCATGAAGCCAATCTGCGAAAATTAAACAATAGAAATCCTAGACAATAGTTTTAGCCAACGTTTTAAACAAATTTGTTTCCAGTGTTACGAATTTCTGAGGCACAATCTCTGACGCCGGAATCTCGTGCATTTAACTGCGGCGCAAGAGATCTCGCGTAGCGCATTAGTAATTTTGGATAAATATTTACTCATAAAATTAGCAAATCCCATCATCTAAGATTGTCACTGAGTAACTTATCCATATTGGCTTCGAAAAAAGCGTAGATATAAATTGATGTTTTCAGCGTATATTTATCTTCTACGCACTCTTAACGCTCCGGAACAAGTTGGTGCAAAATTCTCTTCACCAGAAAGCAGTGGCTCTTGAAATGCCATACAATGGAACGTAAGCCCCATGGGCTAGCTTCGGCAAACAAATTGTGTTCGGCATCGCTGCCGCCAGTGTGTACTGCGCTAGTATACCTTATCCCGAAGACTTACCAGGAGACACATTGTTGGCTGTATTCTGGGGGAGTCGCCAACCTGCTCCAGTCAGTCCCTTCATAACAGCCAGGGCTCACGATAGTCGTGCAGCCATTAGCATAAAGCTGACAGAAGGAGATCGCGCTCCTTCCAGTCGCGGAGGAATGTAATGGAAGCCAACTCACTATAAAACGGAACAACCCATGGGTAGAGACGGGAAAAATTCGCGGGTTCACTGACCTGTAAGCTAGCCTGCAAGAATACTTGTGGACTCAGGTAAACAGCAGCTGTTCATTAGCTGCTTGCTGACACAGTTAGATGGGCGTGCATTGAGTTAAATGTTTATTATTGGCTCAGCGACTTACACGAGGTGTCAATTAAGTCAAGGAACAGTTGTGAAAGTGTCGCGAAATTACAGTTGGTGGAGTTCTAGCTTGTGTCTAAAAGAAAATGCGAATGTTTCAGGTCCCTACCGATGGGTTGAACGACAGGGGACCACCTTGCTGATGGCTATCCTACCTCTACGAAAATATAACTATAATGAATGTTTGTCAGTGTGTACAAGGTTGGCATTGGTTGTGTTACAGCGGAGACAGGAGGACTTGCATGCCCACAGTTGGTACCGCCACAGGAGGCGTGCTGCCCAGAGATGGAGGCTGCGACCTTCAGTCTGCCTCCAGCTGGTCTTGTGCCCCTACCTTACCCGCCTCTACTACCTCTACTGCCTGACCACGCCGCCTGTGAGTACCTCCCCCACAACAGTCAGACGTTAGTGCACTGACTTATCCGTACTTAAACTCAAAGTCTAAGGCCACAATTAAATTATTTCGTTATTATCGTTCTTCACACGTCAGTAAAAAAAACTCACTTTACCGTGACCAGCCTATAATTATCCATTACATGTCTCAAAATCGGGCAATATAAAATAAGACATCCATTATCCACCCCACGAATGAGAACTATTTTTAAAGCCGTAAATGTGACTTCAGAAAAATTAATCAAATATATTATTTGTCGGAAAGCTGGGCAGGATTTGTGTCCTGAACCTGGGGATATTGTAAAGGAACACCGATCTTCCTCCCCCTTACAGGCCTCACAACAACAATAAAGCGGTGAGTCCAGGGGTCCTCTCTCGGGTAAATCTGGATTTTCGTAGTGCAAATGGTGCTACTTAAGTAGTGTACGCAATGTATGTGAATACCACGGACCTCCCTCCAGCTAGGGCCCTGATAAAAGCATTAATTTGCTACTCTATATTGAAATAAGATAATACAATGTTAAAAGCAGATAAAAACATAGAAAATTATTGTAATGCAGAATGTTCAAATATTTGTAACTTTCATACCAAAAAGTCTTTTATTCTCACTTCTAAAGATACATTCTTTACACCCTGCATCATACTATTCTCCATTTTTCTTTCTCTAACAATTAAAAAAAAGCTTCCTGACAATATAGATAAAACAAAACACACACAATATTCATAGAACAACACAATAGACATAGAGCAAAAAAATCTCTTGAAAAAAAAACTAAATGAGCATCTCAGTGTTTACATTCAGCTAAAAAAACAAATAAAGAAGAATAAATTAGTGAAAACGATAAAATTCCAACACTCCCCCTTCTTTTTCACCTCATTTTTCTTTCTCTTTCTTCAATAAAAATGCTCTATTCTATTCTAACCCTATGGTCTTATACAAATGTTGTACCTTTACACTTGATACATTTTTAGTAAGCAAATCTGCTGCGTTGTCCTCTGAAGCTACATGTACATACTTAATATACCCTTTTTCTGTTAGTTCTCTGCATACATGATACATAATATCAATGTGTTTAGAGCGTTCAGCCACATTACCATTTTTGCTTAGTTTAATCGCAGCTGCATTATCAGCAAAGATAATACATGGGATACTCATGAATTCTCCCATTCCTAGTTCCAATAATAACGCTCTCATCCACATCACTTCCCTTGAAACCTCAGCCATGGCTATGTATTCGGCCTCCATGGTTGATCTAGCTATGCAGTTCTGTTTCTTGCTATGCCATGAAACAGCTCCCCCTGATACAACTACTACATAAACACTAACTGATTTCCTTGATTCAGCATCTCCTCCACAGTCTGCATCGCAATATACTATGACACCCTTCTTACTACTATTGAAGCATAACTTCAGATCTCTAGTACCCTTAAGGTATCTCAAAATATGCTTAATTTCCTTCCAATCCCTAACTTTTGGCATTTGGCGTTTCTGTCTAACTTTGCTGACTGCAAATGCAATGTCCGGCCTAGTATTATTTGATAAGTACAACAAGCTTCCTACAACACTACGATAAATAGTGTCATCAAATTCTTGCTCGTCACCTACTGTTGCTATATACCCACTGGGTAAAATTGTTTTACTAGGTTTACATTCACTCATTGAGAAATCCCTGAGTATCTTGTCAATGTACAACCCCTGACTTAGCATAACACCTGCTTGAGTTTGCTCCACCTTAATGGACAGGACATTAGTAGCCTTTCCTAAATCCTTTATTTCAATCTCTCTTCCCAGCTCAATTTTTACTGTTTTCACTACATCCGTGTTACCAACGATAAGAACATCATCCACATACAATCCGATAATACACTCGTCCTTGACATACACACATGGTTCCTTTACACATCTCTTAAAGTCTAGCTTTTGCATTACCCTGTCAATACATACATTCCAATCTTTACTTGAATTGGGAAGTCCATAAATACTTTTCTTAAGTTTACATACATAGTTATCAGCATTCAATTCTACAAATAACTCTGGTTGCTCCATAAAAACACTGCGGCTTATTGGACTATGCAAATATGCATTAGTCACATCCAAATGTTCAATCACCCAGTGTTTCTCCACAGCAATACCAATCAGCAATCTCATTGTTTTTCTCTTAATGACAGGACTAAATGTTTCCTCAGTACCTAAATTCATTTGTTCTCTAAAACCTTGAGCAACTAACCTAGCTTTATGTTTCACAACGTTCCCTTCTGCATCGTGTTTCAACGAAAATATCCACTTAGAACCAATAACCCTTTCATTAATTGGCCTCTCTACTATTTCCCATACATTATTTTTTCTCATACCATTCATTTCTACCTGCATACCTTCCACCCATTTGTCAGATTCTAAAATTGATAATACTTCCCAACTGTTTTAGGTTCGAATACCTCCTTCTCCATTGTTTCTACTGTTACATTACAACAAGAACAAGTTTTATTCTTTCTGATCCTGTTTGATTTCCGTACACTAGATACTGACTCCTCTGTCACAACTGGCTTAACTTCTACACCTGTTACATTAGCTGGTGACCGACTCATTACGGTTCCTTGCATGATCTCCCCCTCTTCCCCAACTTCATCTTGTTCAGTCAGCATTTCAATCTCTCGACCTTCAACTGATAACACATCAAAAAAGTTTCCCCTTGGTGTAATTTAAGTGCAACTGATGTGGGAATTTGATTTACCTGACCATTCTCCTTGAAAGGAAACACATGTTCCTCAAATACTACATTCCTCGTTACAATTACTTTATTTCTTTCACAATTCCATAACCTATAACCATCCTTGGTTCCTTGCTCATAACCTACCATGACACATGACTCTGCTCGTGTGTCTAACTTCCGTTTGTCTACTCTCACAGCCCATGCTTGACACCCAAAAACTTTTAATTTTTCAACTTCCTCTTTGTCAAGTTCCCTTTTGAACCACAACTCGTATGGAATTTGAAAATTGATGGCAGATGAAGGACGTCTATTCCTTAAGTAAACCGCTGTCATGACTGCCTCACCCCAAAATTCTTTAGGTAACCCTGATTGAAAAAGTAAACATCTAACACTGTCAAAAATAGTTCTATTTTGTCTTTCAGCAATGCCATTCTGCTGAGGAGTGTACGGCACAGTTCTCCTATGTTCGATTCCTGATTTTTGTAGCTGACCTTGAAACTCTGTACTAGTATACTCTGTCCCATTATCAGATTGAACCACTCTAATTCCAGTACCATGCAGTTTTTCAGCATTTGCTTGGTACCTGCAGAACACATCAAATACCTCAACTTTAGTTTTCACACATACTGCTACAGTATACATTGAGTATTCATCTATCATTGTAACCACATACTGTGCTTGGCCCAAAGATGGTGGACTAATTTTACCCACAACATCAGTATGTATGATATCGAGTGGTTTTTCTACTTTACGCTGACAATGTTTGGGAACAACCTTGTTACATAACTTACCCTGAATACATACTGAACATGCATCAACTTCATTACTTCTTTTCAGGTCTAACACAGGTATCTTATAAAGTGATTCAGGATGAACATGCCCGTATCTTTCATGCCATAACTCTACCTTCCCCACACATTTTAAAGCTACGCTACCCTCAGATACACATAATTTCTCCTCTACACTGGTATTTGTCACAACATTAGCATCACGACCCTTTCTTTCTTTATCAACTATATATACATCATTCCTTCTTTTTGCAGTGAACAATGTGTCCTTCCCATTCATGTCCATCACCACTGCATTCTCACCTGCAAAACCTACTCTAAACCCTTTATTTGCAAGTTTTCCCACAGATACTAGGTTTGTCCCCAAGTTAGGAACAAATAATACATATGTGAAGGTAATTGTCCGAAAAGTAGACATTTTCATTCTCACGTTATCTACACCTTTGATGTCCAGCTTGCTGTTATCACCTATTTCCACATTGCCAACAATCTTTCTAGACATCTCGATGAACATTTCTTCCGATGGACACATATGATGTGAAGCACATGAATCTAACAACCACTCACCGCAATTTCCATTTTCCATTGACACTTTCATGCTCATCACCTTATCTATAACCTGAATAGTTTCTGAATTCACTATTCTACCACTAGCTTTAATAGGCTTCTTCTCCTGCGATGATCCCTCTCTTCTCTCACTCCTGCAGTATCTTGAGTAATGTCCCAATTTACCACAGTTAAAACACTTAATACTGTTACACTGTTTCAAGAAATGTCCTGGTTTCCCGCAATTGTGGCAGTTGTACTGTCGCACATCTTCATTCTTACTGTGTAACCTTTGCTGTACAGTCATGGCTTGTGCTTCATCTTCCCTTTGTTTTGCCATACGATAGCCAACTCCTTCACTCTTCTGAAGCTTTCTCCGATTCCCTTCTGTCAGCAATCTCGCCTTTACCCTGGACAATGTTAGGTTGTGCATGTCCGCTTCCAGAGTTGGTATACAACTTGCGTACTCCTCAGTTAAGTTTCCACTCACCATATCAGCTACTTGACGTTCTGTAAATTCGTAACCAGCCTTGGATGTTCTCTTCCATAATTGTGTAACATTGGCAAAATATTCTTGTATACTCATGTCCTTTGGTTTGACGAAATGAGTCAGTTGTTTTAAATTTATTGCTCTATTTACCAACCCTCCATCATTGCAAAGATCTTCCAGTGTTCTCCATGCTTTCTTTGCTGATTCAATATCTGCTATATCACCTTCAAAGTTCTCCCCAACATATTTGAAAATTATCGCTAAAGCAATTACATTGTTTCGGGCACGTCGTCTCGTTTTGACTTGAGATAGGACAAAGCCTGGTGCATCATCATAATCAAACACACACAGCTTCCCAGATATCCTTCAAGAGTAATTCCTGCTTAACCTTCAATGCCCATGAAAAATAATTCTCAACTGTAAGCTTAGCTACATTCCTGTTCAAAGTCTCTTCACCAACTGCTAATGTTGCCATTTTGCTAATCCCTTTACTTCATAAATACTCACTTCTTTATCTTACCCAATTTGATACGCACATTATTACTTTCCAAAAAAACACGACTGGATGCATCTGGGCCCATAACCTATACAAATATTTATAACTTTCATACCAAAAAGTCTTTTATTCTCACTTCTAGACATACATTCTTTACACCCTGCATCATACTATTCTCCATTTTTCTTTCTCTAACAATTAAAAAAAGCTTCCTGACAATATAGATAAAACAAAACACACACAATATTCATAGAACAACACAATAGACATAGAGCAAAAAAATCTCTTGAAAAAAAAAACTAAATGAACATCTCAGAATAATTTAGCGTTTACATTCAGCTAAAAAAAACAAATAGAGAAGAATAAATGAGTGAAAAAGATAACATTAATTTGCTACTCTATATTGAAATAAGATAATACAATGTTAAAAGCAGTTGTTAGTTTAACTATTTGCAAACAAAGATCACTCGCTTGTTGGATACGTTGTACTACTGTCCTTTTTTTCACTCTCTTGTATTATAAAAGCAAATCTTATAAAATAAAAGGTTTTTAAATATTATTTAAAAATTTAATTTTACTTACAGCCACCCAGCGAGTTGTGTTAAAATAAATGTAATAAGTCACCAGCTGGAGTAAAGCAGGTTTTCTCGGTCACGTGACCAGGATTTGTCCAGCTTCAATAATGTCTAAACTAGCAATTCAGAGTTTTTAAATGGCGGGAATGTATTAAAAGGCTACACATTTTATTATTTTGTAATATAGTTTACTAAATGCGAAGCGATGCACATTTATACATGTTATTTTATATTACTTAATCCGTTTCGTTCTTTCGTCTACGTTTGAATGCTGTGCATTCAGTTTCACTTCGTTTTGTGATTGGTTATGTATAGAGCTGGTGATTATTGGTGAAAAGAATTATGCGACATTTTTTGTCAATGCCTCATGTCCACATCTGCACCTCTGCTTCGTGGCTATTGGCCGAATGTATTTGTGCAGAGGCGTCGCTCATTTGATTGAGCCAATGAGAATGAGGTTACTGCGACACCCCAAGTCTGTGATTTGAGAGTAGATCCCCAAGACGCTGAGAGTAGAAAACAGCCAATCTCTGACCATGAAGCAGAGCTGCAGATGTGCACCTCAGGCATTGAAACAAAATTTTGTATTATTCTTTTCACCAAAAATCATTGGCTCTAGTTATGTATAACTCTTTAAGTTTTTTGCTAACTTAATTTGTTAATTTTTCAGAAAGTGTAAGAAAATATTTGAAATGATAACCCTACAAAATTATAAATTTACTAGAACAAAAAAGTAATGACTCATTCAGGATATTTAAAAGTGCATTAAATTTTTTTCCAGTTGTAGCAATAATGATAGCCACTTTCTATTTTACTATCCCTATGTATAGAATTGTCTTTATTTTCTTAGTTTTCTTCTGCTTTATTTTATTATTACTTAAAACAGTTATTAATTACATATAATAAAAAAAAATAAATTTCGATTTATTTTGCTTATTATTTCAGAAATTTATCGCTTTCTTAGTGGTTTATCCTATTTTTTGCACATCCGGTTTGAGTAAAATTATATCTAAATATTCTACCATACACGCATTTTCTATGAAACTGTTTAATTTTTCTATTTAATCTGTTTAATGTTTTTACAAGCGGAAAACAATTCTAAAATTTTAGGGTTGAAATTCTTCTTTACCCATTTACATATATATATATATATATATATATATATATATATATATATAAGTTTTAATTATTTAATAGTTTTTTATTTTATAATTATTTTAACTGTTTAACTGTTTCTTCATTTCGGTAAATTTGCTTTATAAATAAAATACATAATTTTTATCGTTTTGATTACTTTATTTAATAAATATGAATAATTAAATTAAACTAAAAATTCGTAAACATTTTGCACCTTGAGGAATAAATGTCGAAATTACATATAAATACATATTTAAATAGAAATAAATATAATTAAAAATAAATAAATATATTATACAAATACAAGTAGAAACACAATAGAAAAATAATTTGGGCTCTTGCTGTTTAGTTATTTTAATTATAAAGTATACTAGTTTAAATCGCCAGTAGATGGAACATTAATTTGTTCAAAGTCTATTTGAAGATATTAGTCTATAGAAAAAAGTTTATTGGAAATTTGCTTGAAATTAACAGCGATTATTCCACAGATATGTTAAATTGTTGCAAAGTAAAAAATATAATTGTACCAAAAAAAGTCCAAGTTACAAGTGTTAACATATAAAAATTAGCCCTTGGCTGCATCAAATTTTTAAATCTTATTAGAATTTTAATTTTCTTGTTAAAACATAAGTCTTAAGATATTTCAATAATTAACATTTTTTAAGCAGCTAAGAATTGATAAAGGTCAAATTTATCATGTGTATAATTTTTTATACATACTTCCAGAACCGTTTTGGTGCTGGTCGAGTCTTCATACTACTTTAAATGTTTTGTACGAATAGGAACTTTTACAGCATTTCTAGGACGACTATAACCTAACGTTTTTTGTTTATTATTAGCATGCAACCATGGATTATTTTCGTCGTGTTTTCAAAACGTATAAAATTACTGAAATTTAGACTAGTATACACACATATATACATATATATGCAACAAATGTAAATATATAAAATTGAGGAACAAATATTAAACTATTTTATTATTTGGGGTAGTATATATTTTATCCAATTTAAGTTTAATTTTGAAACTTAAATCTACATTTCTTCTTGCATTTCTTTCACCAACAAATAATAGTGTGTATGTATAAAAATCCTAAAAATTTTCGATTTGTAATATATATTTTTCTACGATAATTTATTGTAGATGTATAACTTATAATTATAACCAAATTCATATTATCTACTAAATATTTTATTGTTTTAGACTGTATAACGTTTATTTTACCAATTGAATCTCCGATTTTATGGTTTATTGTTTCATATATTTTTTCATTATATTATTACCCTCTCACAATATATTTTGTTTGAATAATTCTTATATTTGGATATATATGTCAATTAAAATTTTTGGTGCCATTAGTTTTATAACCATAAATCTTCCATCTGTTGGAAAATAAAGTATTTCTAGACCATTATTTGCTGGAAAGACAAAAACTTGTACTAATAAATTTCTGTATTTACTAATTTATATTAAACTATCTTACAATAAACCTTTGGTTTAATAAACAAATAACATTATTTTGCAATGTGCACTTACGTGTGTATATTTTTCTTTATTATTGCCTATACATGCAGGTAACGTATTTATAACTCTGGTTTTATAATATTTGATCGTTTTTGTGGAACTATTGGCATAAAATTTTCTATTTTTACTATTACTCCCCCCCCCCCCCCCCGACATTCGTATTCTTGGGAATCGTAGAAAACAAAGCACTGGATTTATAATTTTTTCTCCGGTTTCATATTTTTTGTAACTTCGGTAGTTTCTATATAATAATTAGTAGCCAAACAATAAAAAATAAATGCAAGGAATGCACAATTCAATAATTAACTTTTATCTTCGGTTTTATTCTGGTAATTTACCTCGTACACCAGTTAAATTTTTTATTATTTATATTTTCCCAACAAACATACTGCAATAAGTCTTTAACTCACTGCTTTGCAGTTCATATGTTAATCTATTTCACATCTTGTAAACTGGGACTGTTTCTTAGCAGAAATTTTTGATTGTATGGTTATAAATTGAGGCCTTTAATATTGTCATTCCATTTTTTGTTAAATTCGATGCCCATGTATACTTAAATAGTTTATCTAGACACTTTATAAAATCGGTAATGTAGTTTCTAAATGGTTTATTTACTCCCTGACTTATTATTTTACATAAATATTCGTTATAAATTTTACCTCTAAAAATATAAATTGTTGATTTTAAGTAATAATTTCCAACCGATTTATTGTTATTTATAATTGTATCGCAATTTTTCTTAAAATCACCTTCCATTCGAAAAATACTTGCAATAATTAACTTATTTGTTAAAATGGTTTTAAGAAAATTGCCGTACAAAACTTGTGTTACATCCTAATCAAAAAATAATAGCGTTCTCCGCGGAGTCGTTCGAAATATTTGGTAACCTAATTCTTATAAAATTACATCTACTCTATCTGCTAATTCTATTTTGTATGGAAATACATATGGATTTGGGTATTTATGATTTTTAACATTTATATCTTTGTAAATAATTTGTTCAACTTCGTTTACTAGTTTTCTATCTGCATCGAGAGAAAATTGTGTTTTTGCGTTAACTACCTGTTTTTTCAAGATAAATTTTTTATAAATATTGTTAAAGGAAAAATTTAAAAGACCCGAAAATTATTTGCCGTTAATTTTCCTTCTCAGTGTAAAAAAACAGTTATCTTACCAGCAATAGTATTATAGCAAAATGTAATTAATTGTAATATTCCAACTTCGGTTTTATCCCCATTCGTGAAAGGTATATATCCAAATTTGTTTATTATAATTTAAATATTCAGGAAGTTGTCACAGTCCAAATCTTTGTTGGTGGGCTTGAATTTTTTCCTGAGCAATTCGGCAACAGAAGAAATTTGCAAACATTTTATTTTCAACCTAGATTTATGAGTGCACAAATATATAAACACTACAAAAATGCAACTGAAACATTAAAACCACACTTAGTTCAAAACGTAAAAAAAAAGAATAGAATTTAAAATGTTGAAAATGTATTTGAAACATGGTATTGGAAAGTAAAGCAAGCTTACTTATATTATAACTATATGAAAATAAATTGGGGGACGAAATTGGGTAATTTTAATAGAAAATCGCAAGTGTTGGATACTGGGTTCATGAACATGCCGGATATATGATAATGATGACTTTTTTTGTGTTCATTTGTATATTGGCATCCGCGAACAGCACAATTTTTTATTTACTAAGCAATGCAATTTCTTTCTTGTAAGTTGTCGCATTGTTAATACTTGACTCCTTTATTAATAATTTCTATTAATTGTTTAACAACGTCCGGGCCTTGATATACAACCGGAGGCTTAAAATAACAAAATCTGTTCATAATATAGTAACAAAATTAAGAATTATTAAACTGTAGATATTTTAGTAACTATGATTTATCGTTCAGTTTTAATTCAACGGTTTGTGTTATTCTGTCCGTCGGTAAGTATTTACTTAAACAAATCATTGTCAATATAGTTATCTGTTATAACTGGATGTTCTTTTATTATTTAATAAAACTGGTTGTGTCTCTTGATTTACTAACTGGTGAAATTTTTTCATTGTTGGTTCAACATCAGCAACAACTGTAAACGGTATTTTCGTTGTATATTTGTAATTTTCTAATAAAATACATTTTTCACCTTCCGAAGGCACTATTAGTAGTTTTTTACGAAATCAGTTACATGTTAATTAATATTTTCTTAGGTTTTTAAAAATTGCAAATACATATTGCTTAGAAAAGTCGTGCATTCATGATTGTTTTTTTAATTACCGTAATTTTGATAAATTTATTTACCAAGCAGTTAGATTATTTGTCATTATTTTTCAAATAAAGCAACATTTAAATATTTGCCTGTTCATTTTTAGTTTTAATGGCTCTACGCTTTTTGGTCTAAAGTGCAAACATTTATAGATATATTGATTAGACTTTATATTTTGGTACCTACATCGTAAATTTTAATAGACTATTCAAATTTATCAACTATGTAGTTGATTTTTCTCACAACAATTTTATTGGACGCTTTTAGTGGATATTTTTATACTGTGAGTGATGCAGATGCTTGTAAATAAAAAAAATGGAACACTGCAATATGTCAGAAACACATACGAGTTCGCCAAAATTTGTGAATTTTAATGTAAGAAAACTTACGCTGCTATAGAATAAAAATTTTTTGGTAACACCTTATGAGTGAAAAGTTATTTATATCCTGGATGATGAATACAAATTTATTTGACTAGATCAATGTGTAAAATGATTGATGAAATTGTTTTAGTATTATTAAATTAAAATTTTCTAATTTACAAAGGTAAAAAGGAATTGAATGGAACGAAATTACACGATGTAGAATTCTGTTAAATTCGTTTCATCTCGTCTTTAGATGCACCGTTTCCTCAGGGTTGGATATATATTCTCTCTTCATTATAAATAACGGGCGAGTGTTTTGAAGCTGTATATATATTTATTAAAAATTGTTTAAGTTTTAAAAGTAATGTTAGCGGTAGTCAGTGCATTAGCAAATCAGCTCAAAATTGTTTATATTTACCTCCTATTTCCAACAAATTTAAATCAAATTCGATCAAAAGCTACTAATTTCATAAGCTCAAAATCATGACACGTAACGATTGGCATCATGAAAGTCTTAACCAGATTTTTTCAATTTCAAATATATTTTCGATCAAAATTTAACACAAATTAAGGAAACTTGCTAAAAATTATTGAATTTAATATTTATTTTGGCCACATATATATGTTTTCTATTGATGTCACTTGATGCAAAACAAATTTTTTCTTTCAAAATTTGTTAGAATATAAGATTTGCGCTGATTACAGCCTACATCTGTGTTGTTCGTGACGCTAGCAATAAAATAAACAGGTGGCCATGAGAGAAGCTGGTAAAGTTAAACGTGCCAGGTGTAATACAGACAGTACGGACCGTGTTCAAGGTTCATTGCTGGCGCGCGCTCTGCCAGCCGGGTCTGGTAAGAGACCTCGCAGCGAGAAGAAGCCCATACCCGAAGAACAGAAGGATGAGAAGTACTTCGAGAGGCGGCGCAGGAACAACCAGGCCGCTAAGAAGTCGAGAGACGCTCGCAAGATCCGCGAGGACCAGGTCAGTCTCCACACATCACTACCACCGTCATGTCCCCAGCTCACAGGGTTGTTTCGGCCTTTAAGGGTGTTCAGGTGGCAAAAATACCTACTTATATGTTTGAAAAACATAGTATTAGGTTTATAGACGTTACTTTTGAATACATCTTCCACTTGTGAAACGTTTTTAGCTCTCATAGTATTATTGAAGCGAAATGTCGAAGTAATAATTTACAAACTACGGGAACACAGAAATAACAAAACCTAACTAACTTAATGGAATGAAATTATTTACACTGAAATTACATATTGTGGACTATATGCTTAAATATTTAAAAACACCCAACAATGTGCCTTTATATTATTTTAAAGATTGCCATGAATTAAAGAAAATGTCATCATTTTGAGAAGGTTTTAAAGTGCAAAGGAATATAGTCGTGTGTTTTTAAATCTTTTAGAATATGGCCCATATCTTATTTCAGTGTAAATTATTTCATTCGGGTAAGTTGATTTTCAACGGTACATAATTCACCGCTAAAAAAATCACTTTCAATAGGTTACTCAAAAAGACACATTGCAAAAAAAAAAAAAAAAAAAAAAACCTTAGACAGTAGGTCGAGTAACGTAGTTATGAAGAGCAATAGCTGACATCAAAATGTCTTACCATTAATCGCGGCGCAACATAATACGCTTGACAAATGCTGGGTAAATGTTTGCTCGTAAATATGGTTAATATTATTATCTAAGATTGTTGTTTGTAGTTTTTTTCTATTGACATTCAAAAACTTGTATATTTAAAATGATGTTATTAGCGTTTATTTGTCTACCCCACAATCTTATGACTGCAAATATAGTAAATTACAAGTTGAATTCCATTCGGTGAGACCCACTCACGTTTTGCGATATCGCTGTTGGACGAAAACCATTTTCTGCATTGAAAAGATAAATATATTTATACAGGAATAAAAATAACGGAAAAAACATATGTGGGTATTTTTGAGTGTTTTTCAGTGTATGATGACGCTTGTTGATTCGAGATTTTCAAGTGTATTAAAAAAAACTACGCTAAAATCACATAGCGGTGTGGCCCGTACCGAGATGAACAAAAATTTCAGTGGTGTTAGGGATGTAAATTTGACTTGTGACTAACCATATTTAATGAAATTTAGCAAGTAAATACCATTACTTGTTTTCGCCATGTCACTGAGGTAGACAGCGTCATTAAGAAATATATAAGTTCAGGTAATTTATTCATAATGCACACACTTGATTAATATGTGCACTAAATCTACGTAAAAATGTTTGGTACTGAACAGCGCAATTCTTCGAGCAAGCTTTAGTCAAGGTTTGAATGTTTGAGTAAGACTAGTGGGAGGTAACATTCTATTGTTGTAATTAAGAGGGAGTGGTACATAATTCAACGCTAAAAGCATTAATCTATAACTGTAGGTTTCTAGAAGCCAATTTGCGAAAATTGAACAATAGCAATCCTAGACAATAGTTTTAGCCAACGTTTTAAACAAAACAGTTTCCAGTGTTACGAACTTCTGAGGCACAATCTCTGACGCCGGAACCTCGTTTATTTAACTACGGCGCAAGAGATCATGCGTAACGAATGAGTAATTCTGATTAAGTATTTACACATAAAGTTGTCAAATACCATTATCTAGGATTGTCATTGAGTATTTTACCATATTGGCTTCGGAAAAAGCGTAGAAATGAATTTATGTTTTCAGCGTTAATTTATCTACCACGCACTCTTAAAGGTACAAGTCAGCGTTTTTTGCTGCACTTACAGGCCACTCACGAAAATCTCAACACTTTCTAAGGGCTTCTCGTCACCCGTAAAAATGTGTTTTTTTTTTTGCATAGGCGACACCAACGTTTGACGTTGGTGAAATCTACAGGAGGGTTTAAGATAAAAGTGAAACTGGGGATTGAGACTTCTACAAGTAACATTTTGATGCAGAGAGCATGTGTTCAGCAAAGACAGCTGTAGGAGACATAGGTGTAAATTTGGTAAACACTAATACATGTGCACTTGTAATGGATGTTATGGAACCAGAAGGAAATTTTTACTATGGTAAACACAGCTAATTTTAAACAATTTCCATCTCATTTAGCCGACGCCTTTCTTTTATTATCATCCGTCCAACGAGACAGTAGTTGACGTAGTGGTTCAAGCACTTGCATTTCAGCAAGGCGGCACAGGTCAGATTCCAGGTGGGTCCCCGATTTTTCGTATGTTGAAAACGTGATGGATGTGGCCTTTATCTGGTGGGTTTTATTGAAGTGATCCCGCTTTCCCTGCCCCTGCATTCTGTATGTGCTTCATACTCACCAGTGAAACAGTAAACATGTCTTATTTACAAAAAAAAAAAAATAATTAGTAGAGTTTTATCTTGTAGTATAGGAATATTGCTAGAAAAGCTTAAAAACGTAGCCTACATTTGGCGTTACTAGATAATTTGTTAAATAAGTGTGATTTTATGCCAGTAGTAACCTATGTGTTATGTATAAAAGAAAATACTCTTTGAAGAATAAAGCTTGTCTTAAAAAAACTACAACTGCGTTTACCGTGCAGATTATTGCTAAACTATTTAAATTGTGACATTGTTTTGTAGTTAAAAGGAGGGGGAGGGGGCCAAACGGGGTGAAGGGTCAAAACAGCGTATGCAAACAATTCTGTGAAGAAAAAAAAACGATGATGTGAGTGCGTCCGCGAATATTATTCTGCCAAAAATGTATTCTTTGATTAGGTGGGTTGGGAGGGAGGAGGGTTAAGATGGGGTGCAGTGGCAGGACTTAGTGAAAATAGAAAAGTTAGGAATTGCAACGCAGGCCATTGTACGGTTAGTGTTATACATTTAAATCTTCCGCTAAAGTCATATTCAACGAACTATCATGTTAGTAAAGTCTATAAATGTTAAACTGGCTTTCCATCGGTCCTGTAGTTCTTGACATACATTATTTAAAATAACGTATTCATGTCGTAAAATCTTCGATGGATGAGTGATTTGTGTTACCAAACACAACACGAACCAACAACTTAATCCACGTCGCCTTACGTAGACCTAAATGTATACCGTAAGCGGGGGTGACTTATGGACGTGTGGGGTGACTTTTGGACACTTTAATTCTATTTTTTCCATAATTGCCAACAGTGAGTAAAAATTAATTAAATGTCGTGTGGATATTTACTATGCGAAATTTATCACAAAGAGTGTCTTTATTCAGGGTTACCATGATAGCAAAAAAATATTTTTGTAATGCCCCAAAGTTACCCCTCGTGTCCAAAGTCACCCCCTTTTTAAGTTACTGAGTCTTAAGAAAATTTGGAAATTGGTAATGTGATAAAGCAATTAAAATGACAACAGTTTTTCTTAAAAATTGAATAAAGCATGCACAAGAAACATAAAACTTTAAACTCTGCATTAGGTACTACGTGGGTACCCAAGTTAATTAAATTCAGATTAAAAATTTATTTATATATCTCACGCAATAAAAAAAGTTCAATTTCTGCCACCGTGTAACTATTAACACTGCATGAACCAAATACATATAAGCCGTGTCTCTTTACTTACAACTATGTGTACTGAGTTTGGTAAAATTCTGAAAATTGCTTTCTTAGAGAACTCGTGCAATCATATGTTCAAATTGCGGACCTTTAAAAAATACAAAAAGGGGTAAAAACGTAAAAGCTTATTCACCTTGCTAAGTACTATACGTGTATTGACAATGAAGTAGCTTTGAAAAAAATGGATCCTTGGATATCTCGTTTTATTAAAATATATTCAAACAGCCTCAATTTTGAAAATACGAACAATACATGAACAAATACACATAAATGTCAAGTCAACTTAATAATGTTTGTGTACCAAGTTAGGTAAAAGTCGGAAAAATATTTCTACTTACATATGTCATATTCTCCTAAAAAAAAGAAACATAGCCGCCGTTTCGAAAATATAAACATAGGATGAAAGACAAAAACGAAAGTCAAGTCAACTCACAAGTAAGATATGTGTACCAATATTACTGAAATTTTGATAAACATTTCCTCAAATATATCATAATACGATAAATATATAAATTGGCCTCCATCACGAAAATGTAAACCAAGGTAAATGAAATACACAATAGTTAAGTCAGCTGACTAAGTATTATACGTGTACCAATTTTGATGACACTGGAGAAAATATTTCCCTAAATATTTCATAGTAGACGCTAATGAAAATTTTCGAGGGAAGAGTCGGTACGCCAAAATTTCAAGTTTTTAGTGTTTGAAATCTAAAAGGTTTAAATGGCCCCCATTTTGAATATATGAACACGGTATAAATGAAATAAACATAAGTCAAGTCAGGTTTACTAACTACTATATGTGTACCAAGTTTGAAGAAATTTGGTGCATGGATTCAAAAATTATTAGACGGGAGGTTGGGGGGGTGGGGGGGCTTACACACACGCACACAACTAGAACACATACTCATATACACAGACAGTAAGATATTTCATAAGTCCACATATTCGGGAGTAAGCTAATAATATTTACCACGAGATTTTGCTATCAAAATTTAGCTTAGAGCAATTGAACTTGAAATTTCCAAGGAATTTGGAAAGGAAGCACCATGGCATAGTCATAAACTCATCCTGTGATTCACCACGTACCGTGTCTGTATTATTTTATTTACTGTACAGAGTGTTGGTATTGCTCCACGTAAATTTATTGTTAGCCACCGTGCCTTGGTAACCAGTTAAAAAATTCTCACCTGTTGCAGTGTGTACAAAATAAGAGCTTAGTTCCGTTTACATGCGATGAATTTTGACAACCTTGGCTGTCTGATTTCTACATGTTGACATGGTATGAAAGAGCTGTTTGCTTATTGATATCTCTGATAGCATACAGGCAGTCAAGACTTGCAGTGCACTGAGGAAAGATCCGGGCGACATGGGAGCGTAACCTCCAGCCTGCTTATATGCGCCTAATACAACTCGACTATAAACGCGATGTTTTGGCGTGCGCTGGACTGTGTAGGAAAACGTTCACTTGAGAGTGTTGTGAAAAGAAGACGTTTTTTTTGTTCACTGGGGTCTCCTGCTACACAAACTGAGCCATTTAATATAAAAAAAACGTTATGGCATAAAATTATACGTAAAAAAAGGTAACCCATTATCTAATGATGGTGAACGGTATTCGAAACTAATTTTTCTTTACAGATCGTAAACCTTGTTATTACTAAACCGCAGCCGGAAATCATTTTAAATATTTTTCCTTATTTTTGGTTATTTTAGCAGTTGTTGGTTTTGAATTTCAGTTTTAATTGGGGATTTCTTCCTCAAGATTTTACGTCTGCTACTTACTTTATGAAATTACCTCATTTTTTTTACAAGGAATCATCTCGCAAAGTATGTCGGTATTTGTTTTGAAAAAAAAGTTTCATAGCATTTCCTATTATACACCAGTGTAACTGGTTGACGATATATTCTCACTTTTAGGACATGATAGGTAGCTTTTTTCACATTGATGCAAAAAACTTAAAACGTTTTTTAATAGAACGCATTTAAAAAATTCAAGAATACGAATATTCATACGGTGCACAATTATGTGTAGGCGTTTTGCAAAATAAAGCTCCGTTCGCTAGCAAAAACTTATTTTGCTAGAGTCTGGCTTATTTTCATTACAAAATTCGTGACACTTAGGGTGCGAAAATCTGAAAAATTATGAGGTGTATTGCAACTAAGAAAATACGATATATATGTGACAAACTGACGAAGGGATTCTTCGATATGAATGAACATTCTCTTACTATAAAATAAGTATTTTCGAAATCACTGTAAAACTACCAGGCGTGGCTTCCAATGTAATAGTAATGGTCATCTGGGAGCCCTGGCGGAAGCAAGGCTAGGTATTTACATGTTACATTATAACTTACTAGATGAGATCGGTAACTGTCGAACCAGTATACATGCCACCACTTACTTTTTTTCGTCTGGGAGCTGCTCACACTGATATCATTTAGGCTGTTTTATAATACCCTAACAGCTACGACCAAAACCGAATTTTAATTCAGAAACAGCATCGGAAAACACCTACTCATTTTTCTTTCACATTTTACTGTAGCAACGTTTTCCACTTTTCAGTACATAAAACTGTGTCTGTTCAAAGGCTAAATGTTAAGAGGTCACTTGGCACGTACAATCCGGTGGAAAGATGAGTTATATGTGAGTGTGTGTTTGTAGATAGCTCTACGGGCGGCCTTCTTGGAGCAGGAGAACGCCTTCCTGAGGACGCAGGTGCTTACTCTACGTGAGGAAGCAGAGGCACTCAGGCACCTACTACTGCAGAGGAAGATGGACGTACCTCCCCATGTTTCTCCAGCGCCTTGAGACGTCACAGCCATCTGCACTACAGGTGTCATCCCTATGAGTGGTAATCGTCCCGTTGCAACTGCCAGAGCCAAGGTGCCTGCCCCTGGTGTGATATCTCCCAGTGCAACCCCTGGCTTCAGAGATTGAGTCTACGAAGACTCAAGACTACTCTTCACGAATGATCGAGTTACAGTTATGAACACGCTCGTGTAGCGATTATTCAAGTTACTGGCAGTGTGTTGTAAGCCAGTCAATTAAGAGATAGTTCACAGTAAAAAACTTATAAATACCAAAGGAAGTTTTTAACCCGTAACACAGTATCACGGTAAATATTTCCTAAACAGTAAGTTTTTTACCCGTACACAATATGGGACAATGCCACGTCAGGTTGCTAATATGGCAATATTTAGTGCTGATACTATACAATCTGGTAAAATAGATATATACGTTTGACTGTTTCCTTAAAATATAAAGTCCCTACCATTTATTCATTGGTAACTATGTTACCGTACGTATTTTTTTTAACACTCCAATACTTCGGGGCTGTAAATTTACAAAATAAGTTTAACAGTGATGAAACACTTACCATATTGCAGCTTTTAAATAGTGAAAATGTTGAGCTTTGTTACTACACAAATCTGAAGCATCACTACTGTTTTATAAAAATGTATAGGAACTCAATAATATTGTTGAATAGGTAACAATTTTACCAAACGCACTTTCTTAACGCTCCTATACATACGTGTGGTAAATTTACAACTTCTGTTTAACTGTTTGCACTGTAAACAGGAATGAGAGAATATTTACCAGTTACAAGAGACTAATCACTTATTCTCAAAGATGCAGTTATAACGAATTAAATAAGAGAATAACCACTAGCAATGAGAAAATATTCACTGATTTAGATTGTTGAACTGACCTGTCAAACAAATGTTGATGTGATGATGCGTACTCTATTCTTGGCTTTATGCTGCGGGAGATAATTAGTTACCGTGGAGAGAAGAACGAGCGTTTGATGACACTACAGTTTGGTTTCCCCAAGACGTTGGTCAGCTTCATCGAAACCTGTTAGTCGCTAATATGTTAACGTGGAGAGAGGTACGCAACGTCTTGGCGTGATGCTTTGTTTTGTGCAGGACGAAGTACATTCTTCTTCACAGTTTAAACTTAAGATCCCAGCAATATTTTTATTAATATTATTGGTGTCTTTAATCTGCACTACAAATTTCCCATGGTGTTTTATACACAGACAAGCAATAAAACATAATTTTCTACAGTCTAATAAGACGACACTACTCAATAATCACTGCTGGGATTATTTCTGTAATCATCCGCACGAAAATTTCGTGTTTACTCTTGACTGTCACAAGTTAAAAATCAACAAAGGTATTGGAGGTGAAATACTTCAGTAAAGCTCGTGAAGCTATTATTTGAGCAATATTGTGCAAAATGTTTGTTAAACCTCTTTAAGAGAACCTGCGGCTGAAAATTAGTACATTTAAAATTCCTGGGATTAATCTCGATGAATAATGAGACGTTTTCTGTCACATTTTGCTGTCATTCACGGTGAATTTCGTAATTTGGAAACGTTTTGTTCTTGTTTAGTGTCTCCAAAACATCCCCTTTCTCTATTCTTCGACTATGCATCTCCAATAGAGCAGTGGATCTTAGAATCGGCAGCAGGCAGCACAGATTATTTATCATTATACGTATGTACGTTTTTACGGTGCCATTAAAGAACTCTGCGATTGCCTTTTGAGCGCCTTGCCTGTGTTACCAAACCAAAGCGACGCTGTTTTTCGTACATTATTTATTTTTGCTATCACCATACAGCTGTACGGTACAAGTCTCTGTAGTGTTTGGACAAAGTAAATGATTACTTATTTTTCTTTACATTTGCTGCCTAATACTGGGAGACGCAGAGGTTACAGCTCAACATTCTGGGAAATAACTATTTTTTTTTTCAGCTGATAGCATTTTTATCTGAACTTGATTTTACAATCTCGGTGTGGCACAGTATGTTTTTTTTTTTTTTTACCAAAAGCGAAGCTTTTGTGACTTCAGCTCCGTTGTATTGTTCATTAAAACTGATTACAATTGCGCCTTTTTGCAGGGTTTTACAACGAACAAACTGCTTGCGTCACACCTGTGGAGAACATAAGCAATCACTAAAAAGAAATTAGTGAACGTACTCGAATCTCGGCGAACCGAACTCGCACTCGAACTTGTGTACCATGTTGCCATGTTGTGAGTTTTATTGCCTGCAAATAAACTAATTTGTTTTGATTTTGGCTATTTATTTGAAACAAATTTCCGTCCTTAGGATATCACAAAATTTTGTGCTATTTAAACGCAGCTAAACATTTATCAACCACTGAATAAGTGATCAAATATTTTGTATATAAATCACAATTTTCTTATTCCAGAGTACTGGTAAGTAATTGGAGGGTTTGGTTGAAGTGAGTTCACTGGTATTTCAAAATAATCCATAAGGCAAACATTTTGTCTATTATAACAGAATACATATATTATATAGTTACAAGAAGCATATACATATATATGCAATACTATGCCCGATTATATATATATATATATATATATATATATATATATATATATATATATATATATATATATATATGCTACTTATGTGCAGTCCTTTCACGAGAGTTTCTTTTTTTATGGAAAAAAATCTACTGGTTGGAAACCTTCCTTCATGTATATAAATATACTGAAGATTAGTTGATTACTCGAACGAAGATGAGAAAATAATATAGACCTGACAGGAATTCGAACCTCAGACCATTAGGTTTAGATTCCAAATACTCTACCACTGAGCTACTGGGACAATCGCTTTTATTATTATTTTTAATATAACAAGAGATAAAGTTTTTAAAACCACTTTGTTACTTATTGTGTTCACATGTGAAATTGAGCCTTGAGTAGTTTTACCTGCTTATTAATGGTACCAAGTATCGAAAGGGACTTACGAAAATAAATTCTTAACTCCCGCAGACGAGTTTTTAGCATTGCTTTATATATTTTTCTTCTAGCAGTTGTATCCTGAATAGTTGATCGTCAATGACCGTCATCACTTTAGCTAGAATGACAAGAAGTTTGCTCAAGTTCGCTTATCTGTTCGCTAGTGACTGCAACCACTTCGAGCAGGCTGATTTTTTCACCGCTGGACTTGGTTAGTATTTTGGTTGTGTCTGGAAGGCTTCTTTGACGGTGTTGACATCTACAGTTGAGTCGTAATAAGACCTTGGGAAGGGATGGAGGGCACTGTTTCTGTTGGGAGAAATCAGGTGATCAAGCTCAAAGTAAGGAATTGTAAGCAACTGGATAGGATCCTGTGTTTGTATATGAAGACTATGTAAATAAAATATTTATATTTTAGTAAACAAAAAAAATAATAGCAGTAGATGTAGTCATCACAGTAGTTATCATGACAGAAAAGAGTTAACATCACCTCCTATTAAGATGGAAAATATCGAGAGAATTTATTCGTGTTCTTACTGTATGAAGGTGTTCATGAAGAAAAAAACGCTCCTTCAACACGAAGCAGGATGCCTTCAGAATATTAATCGTAGTATGTTCTGGTGTGCAAATTGCAAAACCCACTTTGTACGGCTCAGCAACTTAAAAGACATTTGGGGATATGTAAAGGACTCATTCCTCTACCTGTCAATCGATATTTAAGGAAATTGCGACCACTATGTAATGATGGTATGGCTCCTAGTGAAGCGAATAAATATGTTACATTATCGGAGAAGAGATCGAATAATATCAATTATATTTCAAGAGAATCGTTGACAAATCCCTTTATACACCCATGCAACTACTGTGACAAGACATTTCTGTATGCTCATGATGCAAGGAGGCATGGCATAAGTAAATGCAGGATGAACCCGTGTCGTACAGCATACCGTTGTGACAAGTGTCATAGACTGTATGCACGAAATGATAATTTAAACAGACATAAGAAAATATGTAAAGGACAAGTTGGGCTCCCTACAAATCAGCAAGGTTCAACGATTACTCAAGTCAGTGATGTACTAGAACTATCCACTACGAGTGGAGAAGGCATTATGAAGGCACCAGGCATTTCTAGTCCATTTATGATGAGTGTAGAAAATTCTTCGACAACGAGATATACATGCCGTTTCTGTGACAAGACTTTCAGTAAAAGTACCCATGCTAGAAGACATGAGAGATGTAAACATGTATGAATGTATGCATATTTAACATTGTGATGATGCAGGTGTGAGAGCACAAGAGATGAAGCAAAGGCTAAGTATACAGTTTCTAGGACATCTATACAAATAGCCGCACATGGACGTGGATGTTAGTATATCAGAATATACTGAAGGAAAAACATCGTATAGCTTCCTGAAGGACTTTGAGTGTTCATAATAAGTGATTCTGCAATTGAGGAGCAGCATCATCGGAGAGTAAAACAGCTACTTCGGGCGAAGACCTTCCTGGAATGGAATCATAAATAAATCCTAGAACGACTTCTTCGGATGTTCCTGAGTGTGGAACTGTACCTATGGATAACTCTTCTACTTTACGAAGTGAATCCAAAACTAAGCCATCTAAATGTTATCAGTGTCGAAACTGTGGTAAGTCTTTTAGTTATGGTAGTAATGCTAGACGACATGAGAAAAGTAGAAAATGTACTAAGAATATACGATGGGATTACTTAACACTGTGATGTTACAAGTGTGGACGTCAGTTCAAGTGTTACGATACATCTAACAATGGAGAAAAAATCTGTCGAGAGGTACACAGCGTGCATGTTAAAATGTGTGAAGCTAAAGCTGCTACACCAGTACAGGTAGCAGATATGACTAATAAAAATGGATTCGTACTGAAGGAATCTGCTTTCCGAGGTATTCTAAAAAACGTATGTTGCAACGAACTCGTCAGGTAAATCGAAAGACATTTGTACATTTATGAACAGTAAGAAAGAAAAATATAATACGGCAACTTACAGAAGAGATGGAGAATCATGAAGCTTTAAAATATAATATATGGTTGGAGTGTGATTACACTAAGCCTGATCCGTACGAAAGTACACAATGCAGGAAAGCATTCAAGACTACGAATGTACTCCTTAATAACATTGATGAAATCAGAAACAGCATCGAAAGTAGTATACGAAAGATTTGCCGAGAGGAAGAAGAGATGGCAATTAAAGGATCCGGATGGTACCTAGGTGCTGTAAATCATCTTCAACTACGAACAAATGTAGTCGGCTCACTTCAGAAATAAACATGGGAAATATTTTCTTTTTCCAAAATCTGTTTGGATGGTTACGGTCGAGCGTTACTTCGTCTAAAATCTGAGGATTATTCGCTTGCGATGATGACCAGCTCTCTGTGTGTGGATGAGTGTTTGTTTTAGTTGTAGATGATGTGCACTCGAGTAGAGATAATGATCGCGGGCTGTTCGCCTATGTTCGCAAGCTGATCGTAAGATGTTCGTTACCACTTCGTCAACATTCGTGACTGCTTCGTCAATGTTCATCACCACTTCGCCAACGTTCGTCACCCCTTCGTCAACATTCGTCACCCCTTCGTCAATGTTCGTCACCACATCGTCAATGTTCGTCAATATTCGTCAACGTTCGTTACCACTTCGTCATCCCTTCGTCACTGCTTCGTCAATGTTCGTCACCACTTCTTCAACATTCGTCCCCCCTTCGTCAATGTTCGTCACCCCTTCGTCAATGTTCGTCACCCCTTCGTCAATGTTCGTCACCACTTCGTCATCCCTTCGTCAATGTTCGTCAACGTTTGTCACCAATTCGTCAACATCCGTCACCCCTTCGTCAATGTTCGTTAACATTCGTCATCACTTTGTCAACATTCGTCACCCCTTCGTCAATGTTCGACACCTCTTCGTCAATGTTCGTCACCACTTCGTCAACATTCGTCACCACTTAGTCAATGTTCGTCACCACTTCGTCAACGTTTGTCACCACTTTGACCATGACGATGGGCTGTTCGCCCATGTTCGCTGCCACTTCAGCTGAGTTGGTCACCACTTTGTCTATGTTCACCACCACCTTAGTAAAAGACAACAGTATCTTCGTTTGTGACTAACTATGAGTTCTTCGTTCCTGGTAACGAACTGATCGATGTTCTTGGCGAGCACTTCGGTATGAAGAGAGGGACACCATCATCTTTGCTAGTTAGTGACTGTGAGCACTTTGACTATGACCACATGCTTTTCGCAAATTTACACGAACTCAACGATATCTCTTGGGACAGCATCATTGAGAATGATGGCGACGTCTCTATCCAGGACAATATACCATTGGCGCTGCTTCTGGTAGGAGGGCTTTGTTTGCAAGATTGCAATGCAATTACTTGAAGCTTATGAATGAATAATGGTATGGTGTTTTTTTGTAAATAATCACAATGGCTTAATGGAGTTTCAATGATATGGTTGAGTTGAATTTTTAAGAAGAGTGTATGTATTCAAGAGGAACTGTATAATATTATGTAGTTTGTGTATTATATTGTAAATAAAATTCTATTTTTTGAAAATTTGTGTTTTTTACCCTGTGTCCAAACATATTACATTAAATGAGTGGAAAGGTAGAGTCATGATAGAAAATAAAATAAAAACTTGTGTTGGATTCGGTCGTGGGATATTATGTATATATTGTAGAGCTGAGTATAGGGAAAGTTGTATCTGTGTATATGGTTGGGTGGTTGAGTGTAATAACAGTTCGGGCAGGTTG
Organism: Medauroidea extradentata; assembly: GCA_003012365.1. Taxonomy (NCBI): domain Eukaryota; kingdom Metazoa; phylum Arthropoda; class Insecta; order Phasmatodea; family Phasmatidae; genus Medauroidea; species Medauroidea extradentata. Next base: position 27,424 of record PNEQ01082500.1, on the reverse strand, counting down.
TGACAGGAAAGTAAGAGAGTGAAGGCTGAGTTGGAGGGGCGGGGGGGGGGGGGGGGGGGGGGGGGGGGGGGGGGGGGGGGGGGGGGGGGGGGGGGGGGGGGGGGGGGGGGGGGGGGGGGGGGGGGGGGGGGGGGGGGGGAGGAAAGGGCGGTGAAGGGTGGTATGGTGGGTGGGGAATGTAAAATATCCAGCGCCAAAAAAATACGTATGGAAGTTTAGAGTATACAATAACTATAAACCGACCGAATTTTTATTTTTATTATTTTTGTTTTGGCGAAATAACCTTGACCTCTGCTGCACCAAGGCACAGTTTTCTGCTCATTTCAACTTTACTGTAAGAATTGTTTTTAAAAATTAGAATAAAATCAATGATTACAGAACAATTACGTTTAATTACCTAACGTCATTAACATAATTTAATAATTAACAAAGGACTGTACCACAAAAAAAATCTTTATTTTAATACCTGCCTTCATTAAAAATATTACTTTTATTTTGTACACAGTAATGCCTTCTATAGTTTGAAACGTTCGGTTGAAAACATGTTTGTGTTTGTACAACCTTGTATTTGCAGCTGCATAGCGCTGGATAGAAGGCTGAACGTGTTATACGCAAGTATCGACACCTGTTTTGTGTATTTAAAGGTAGAATTAAAATTAAGAACTAAAAATAATTTTCCATTGACGGCACGCAGTTATCTCTTTACACAGAGTTAAAAATCTTGGGGGTGGGGGGAATACCTCCGTCCTCTAAAGGAGTTGATAGAGACAATTATAATTATTTAAAGAAAAACCTAAATTATTTAATAGTAATAAAATAACATCGATAATTAATACAAAAATTTATAACGGAAAAATATTTTAGAGTTAAATTTTATAACATTTTTAAAAACTACGTATAATACTCTAAAAGCCAATTATTATCTGTTTTTATGCTATCTAAAGCATTTATACTTGTCTAGCGATATTAATACTTTCACGCCTAATCGAGAGCAGATATCAATAATCTGTCAGGCAGTTTTGTTTAAAATCGTTTTCTCCATGTTGGCAGATTTTTTCAAGACAGTGGATACTGTGATTTCAGTTAATTACACAATGAACATATAATACCTATATATGGTCCCCTAAGCGAAAATTGTTATTGTGACAATCGAGTAAGGTAGAAATCTCACATTCTAAGATAGTTACAGTTATTTAATACTAGTTTTTGGCTGGCGCAAATCTTAAGGGATTAAAGATTTTAATTGAAAACCAACATTTACTAAAATACCCACAGCTAACTATATAAGTCATTAATTTCCGGGTTTATGACATTAGTAATGACTAGCTCTCTGTACGCAGGTTTTCTCGCGTGTAATACTAAGTTATAGCTCACCGGGTAATGAAGGTACCACTTTTTAAATATTAATAAACACTAAACAAGCCCGTTAAAACCGGTTGAACCACATTACGTATCAATAACTTTGCAAAATTAGACTTTGTATAAATTATTTCTCGATGGTCATTTACTTACTGTTATCTTAAGATCGTCTGCCCTGAATGATTTACTAACTTACATATCATTTACGTCTGTTAAGTTACCATAATTTCAAACAAACAAGATATTGATATCACATTTCGTTAGATAACTATCAAAGGTTAATCGAAAACTAGTATTACGGATCTTCATCCCTTTAGAAAAATATATTTTTATCAAATTTTGTTAGCATCTAATTGAAATAAAAACACGACGATAGTCCAATGGGTTCAGGTTACATAAAATATTCATTAAATACACATTTCACGCTATTACTCACCCGATGGGTCAAATTGCGAAAAATTCTGAAATGAAGTTTATCTTCGTTAATTTAGGTGGCAATCATTCTGAAGCAAAATATAACTCTGTATTTATACATGGGTGACTTGTTGAAAACATAGTTCGTCTTTTTTTACCCATTAAGGGTCAAATTCCGAACAAATTTTGAAAATAATTGTGAGGTTTCAGCATAGTTATCGAAAAAAATATTTTTGTTACCGCTATGGGACTAAATACGGAAAAATCCTGAAAGTAATTTTTGGATATTTATGTAAGTGCCACCGTAAGTAAAGAGCTCTTCGATACCTCGACTGGTTGACTATGCGTGGAGGAATAGTCGAAAAAAATTTACGTGTTTCCCACTTAAGTGATCGTACTTCGGAAAATCTTGAAATCACTGTTTAGACGTTTGTATAAGTATTTAATTAAAGTGAATATTGCGACGATAGCCCTTTGTTTTCAAGCTATATCGACAAAGAGTTAGATAAATAGGTATACAGGATTAATCGAGAACATATTCAACTCTCACCATCCTTAGGAGAAGAATTTTTAAAAACATTCTGGTCTTAGTACAAGCCCACACCCCGAGGAGAAACCACCGACAATATTTCACGTTTAAAGGTCATGCGATTTGAGCAGTGCTTTGATATGCCAGTTTGCCAATCTTCATTTGTATATATGGAGATAAACATTGCGGTATTTCCTGCCGGAATTATGAAACTAACGGACTGCGGAGAGATGATACAAATTGTCCAAACTATTATTTACAAGTAACAATGACAACGTACTGAAAAACATACACTGGTGTGTTAAAATAGTGAAATGAAATAAAAAAGCAATGCTACCAAGCATCTCCTCAAGCTAATGTTACAAATAATAGAGTTCAAAGACAACTCACTGGATCGTCCCAAATCAATACGTTACTTTACGAATAGATGATAAAAATTATCCACAAACAAATTTCGCAGGGTAAGAATGCTATAAAGGGGCTATGTTTAGCCACTATACCTTATATATAAGTCCAAAAATAAACAGAATAAATTTCACAGAGCGTTGTAAATAATAAACATTTATTGAGAAAACACTAGCGAATTTAGTTTTATAACAAAAGTTACATTCGAATGAATGGATGTGATACCAGAAAATACAGCTTACGTTTTATTAAAAAAAAGATAAGTGCTGTTTCTTGTCTTTACGAGATGCGTTTAGGATGAGAATGTCGAAGCACGTGTTTGAATACCCAGAGAGCAACTGCGATTCCTACTTATTTGTTCAATCTCAGCCCAGCTCAAGCTCACTTGATGGAGGGCATAGGTTATGTGTTTATTGCACAGAATGTGGTAAAGTTACTCACAATTCTAACAAACAGGGCGAGTCAGGACAGAATGTGTTAATTTTACGTAGTGATAGCTTGCAGAAAATGTAAGTGAAAATAGTATTTGATTAGCCCCTAAACTTAATATAGTGGGTGTAATGCTGTCCGTAAAACTGAATTTAAACATAATTTGTTAAAATGAATTTAAAAAAGCGACTTGAGCTTTCGTTGTTTAGACACTATTTAGGATGACGTTGATTCCTTCTTCTTTCGTTCCACTAAACGCATGTTGAATTAATATTTTTTTTTTTTTTTTTTTTTTTTTTTT